>JAVFBX010185759.1:0-13955 GCA_034783855.1 Mopalia kennerleyi | reverse complement strand
CCGCGGCCATGGCTTCAAAGTAGCGTGTGCGCTTACTTAGACCTCAATCATACAAAACAAATAAACAAAGCATACACTTTTCTAAATGTACACTCTCCCCGGTATTTCTAAATCTACGGATTCATCAAAGGCTGAGGTACGGACTGTATAATGAGACTCGATGCGATGTCCGATCAGGTGTGTCCGTGTGATCAAGTCTGTCAGTGCACATGTTTGTATTTGACGGGTTACCTATATGGTTGTCCGATCTTCCCTAGCCAAGAGTTGTACTCCAACCTACTCTGCATCCGAACAAAACTCTTGGAGAAGATGATGGTTGGCCTCTTTATGGCCGGCTCTTTAGACACGCTAGCTGTCATTTAAACCCGGATGTGCGTGTTTTCTGGAGAGGGAGAGTATTTATATGGTATACCATTCCATCCATTCTATTGGTCAGTTAATTTACTATAGTAACCAAATTTGGTTTGCATACACAATTCAAAATCCGAATACGCATGCATATCAAATAATTCATATGTATACACAAAATTACTTGTGATTAGTAGTGAATATGTAAGCAGACCTAATCGAATTGGTATGCTTACTTAAAATCGACTTTTGTCCAGTAGGGCCAACCATATACGTTCAGTATTGATGGACAGTCATATTCATAGCTCGATTGACCTTCATTGTTTCATTCAAAACAGAAATACAGAATGCAAACATATGTTTCTTCTTTTGTGCTCTTTGTCTATCTTATAAATACCCCCAAAAGATCAAAGCTTAACTCGCTTCAGTCGCTTGTATTAAAACTAACCACGCTTGGGGAATAAACCTGATTTGTAAGAAATACAACACAACCATGTTATAGTTTCATACTGGTCACAGTATATGAGTTCCAGTGTTACCAAACACCTACATTTGATCTGAACAAAGGTATATTTATAACAAATATATGCCTTGGTAACTCTTCTAAAATATTTATATGGACCAAATATGTACGAATGTAATATTAAGATCAAAAGTGAAAAAAAGACCTGCCTTAACAATCATAATCTATGTGACAACATCAGCATAAATCTGACGATAAATAGATGTCTGACCTTACCTTTTCTTGATGCACCAGGTTTAGATGAATTCGTGGGTAACCAATATATTTGTGGAAGCGGGTAGCAGGAGCTGTTGAAGGCGTTCATCTGATCTCTTATAACGTTCGGAAATATCTCAGCGGAAATGTCGTAAATTATACCTGTTAATTAGAGGAAAGTCGTAAATGACTTTTCTTGCACTATAAGATGTTAAAACGATTACAAGTGTGCTCTTTTAAGGTTGGTCGGCCCCTTCAAGGTCAAAATTTGTCTGTTTTTTGTTATTTGTTAATACGATAATTCGCATTATTAGCCTGCATTTAGTGAAACAATTATACAAAAATTCCAATTAGAAGTCCTTTAATTTTAAGTTTGAAAATTGTGATTTAAGAAAATTTATACTATTTAATAACGTCGTAGGTCTGCATATAGTAGGCTAACCTCAACATGTCTTATTTTAATTACTGCAAATTCACAGCTTTTATCATTGGGTAAGATAAAGTTATTAACATAAAGATAATTTGCCACTTCCTCAAAGTTTAATATGCTTTTACCGGATAGAGTAAGGCTTTTTTTTATCCAAGTCAAAGCAAAAAAACTGCAAGAGTATTGAATGTACTATGTTTTGCATACTTACAGCCTTCCCACGAAATCTTTCAATAGGATACACGTTTCCTTTTGGTTGATATCGTCATCATACCCATAAAGCTCGGCTTGGATGAGGTCCTCTTTCAGCTCCAGCAGTTGAAGATCACTGGTAGTGAAAGCTGCGCACCAGGGAGAGCTCTTTGTGAGGGCATAGTCATAGGCACATATTCTGTACATAGCATTAATGTCATCTGAAAGGGCAATACAGACATGTATTACTGATTGTAATGTAGTTGCAATGTAGATAACTGCCCAGTTCGGTCGGATGCAAGAGTTGTCGGTTGAAGTCATTGTTGTTATTCTTCGGATACCTAAGCATATCTACGGCGCCGGCTAGTTCACACTTTGAACCAAATCGGAATTTGGCTAAAGACAGTTTTAAAAGTAAAATAAATTCATGCTCTTAGCTGTGAAGCGATTTTATTTATACAACAAACCATTTACGAATAATATGTCAAATTGTGGTTGCGTTGATTTGTTGTTTTTTTTTTTTTGTGGAAAGCGTAAATATTATTGTAAGTCTCCATAACAACGTATATTATTACACTGGTAAGGGGCCCAAGAGAGGAATATATTGTAAAAAAAACTTTAAAGCAGAAGTTCCAACGCCATTACATATTGACAAAACTCCATGTTTGTTGGTTTCGAATAAACTGGACATTATTCTACAGTGGACAGGACAAGTTTTCCTTCTTCTACCTTAGTAGCTAAATTATAAAGTTTTCTTAATTTGAAATCTAAAACTGACATGGTTGAACGTGAATCAAACTTATTGACAGTATTTGCTGAACATAATAGAGAATCAAAACTCTATCAGGTCATGGTATCTTAACTCTATAACAAATATATGTCGACGTACATACGGTACATTACCAAGTATTTTTTTCTCATTGCAGTTTGATAAATGAGTTTAAAATCTTACCAAGGGACAGTGAGTTTTGGGTCAAACCAAGCCGAGCTGTGATGCCACCCACCATGTCTTTAACTGCCTGAAGCTCCAGGTAATCCTCAAGAACATCGTCGTCGTCAATGTCCTGAATTGTACAAAATTTGTTAAAAACTCTTTCAAATAAGCATGTTCAACTTATTTGTTTCAAATTGATTTGTCTTTTTGGATGGCTGATTGGAATGAATATTATAATCGCCAATTGTTGTGGCTTGGAATTAAAAGATAACAGTTCAAAACATCTCTTGGACAAAGGCTGGAAGCCAACACACCAATTCCTGGCTAAAGTCAAAATATTTTCATGCAGGTTTATCTTATTTGATTCTGCCCCTGGAGGTTTTACGAGTTTTCCTTCGGTTTTCCACCGTATTTTAGAAATGTGGAGTGAGAAGTAGACAATATGTCGTCAAATAAGTGAAATACTCTTGAGTATGACGTTAGACACGAATCAAACAAACACATTTATTTGTGTTTAGCTGTTTGTTCCTTTATATGGATGATTAGTAGAATACGGAAGAAACCTTACTAAAAATCTTTAAATTTAAAATGTGAAAATAATATGTTACGCATGTTCAGATAAGCAATCGCATTGATTCCACAGCCAATCCGAAATCTAGTTGATGAGGACGGAGGAAATAAAAAATATGGCGACAAAAGTCCACTTACATTATCATCTGAGTTGCAATGCGCTGAAAACTGAAGCAGCAAATCTCTTTCTTCGGGTGTTGGCCCACGTGCATCTGTAAGTATAATTATACAATTGTGATAAATATTGCCGAAAAAAAGGGAAAAATAATTGTTTGTCTATGAATGCGTATGTATACGTTTACAGGCATATGCATGACTATTAATCTGCTAAGCTTGATGAGCCGGCAACTAATATGTGCTATTCTGCAGTAATTGGATAACACCAAAGACCTTCTGATAGTTTTGGTTTCGATTTATGTTTATTAAAATATCTTTGAATTATTGCCAAATTGCCCAATACATTTGACAAATGTAGTACTATCTATAAATCACACTAGCTCAAGATGTCGTTAAATTTAAACCAGACGAAACATCTTTTATGCTCTACATGTAAACACCAAGAGACAAACTCGTCAAAATACCTCGCTGTGCTGTTATGTGTAACTGTGAACATCCCAGAAAACCGTAGCCTTACCGTGAAAGTCAACAGTACAATATTACGTTTAGGATGATGAAAACATAATATATCACGTGATATCTTCTTAATAAATAATGGGACAAGTGTGTAATAATTTTTTACGTTGTATGGTGATAAAAGAGCAATTTGTCAACATGAAAGGCTTGTACAACTTTATATTTGTTCAAACATAAGGAATAGGTATATGTAACCATTTTCGCGTTATACTAGCATATATCTTATACCTGTGGCATTGAATCCAAGTCCCTCTGAGAATGCAGTTGCTGTGTTAGCACGGTCGGGTCTGTAGGCGTGCCTGATAACGAAATCGTTGTCTGAGTACTGCTTGTTGAATAACCCCGGGTACTTGTTCCTGTATCGGAAAGCTAGAAACACGGAGAAATGATGAATTTTAGTTTTGAGTGATATTCTATATGAACAATGAAAGAAAAAAATAGAGCGGTCCAGTACATTAAAAGTAATTATAAAACCCCTGTTCTAAGAATGTATTTGAAGTATTCGATAAACAGTGGAAAAGCATTGTCTCTTTGTAAGTATATTTCCGCCATAGTGCCTGTAAAGGTACATTCTCACGGTGCGATTTGTAGTTACGACTTCAGGGGATTCCCTTTATTTGCGGTATTTTGATTGGTGGAAAAAATAATACTAAAAGGGCGACCAATCAAAACGCAAGAAAGAGGGGAAATCCCCTAAAGTCGTTACTACAAATCGTACTGTGAAAATGCACCTTAAAATGATGCTTTAGTTGCTCCGGAATCAGTCTCAACTTACCTAATTCTTTGATTTCATCTTCTCCTGATTTCGTCAAGAGATCAGTCGTACTGGAGTTAACCAACAATTTCCAGTTGTTCAGAGCATCTAAATCTTCCCGACATAGCTGACCTGGAAAAAAGCGTGTTCAAAAACATAATTTTTTTCTAAAGCTCACGAACATTCGTGAAAACAAATGTGTATTTTTAAAGTAAACATTGTCTTGAAATATTTGCGAAATAAATTTTTACTATTTTTTTATTTGAGATATCTGTGAACCATCTGGCAGGGTTTATGCATTGAAGATATGCACATAACTGCAGAAACTCGAGCGAACTACTTTCGCAGGAGTTATGACCCTTTAATTACAATTTAATAACTTTGATCCTTGGGGCTTCTTTATAAGTTAACAATCTTCGGTTATATAGTCCAGCTCGAAATTTAAAAAAAAAAAAAATTGGTCGACGGGCTGATTTTAGAATGTGTCCTGGTAACTGTAAGCACTAAACAGAATTATTACAAATGCGAAAAGGAAAAGCATTACAATCATCTGATAACTGTTAAAAGAGATTAAAAGAACCAATTAGCCCATTAGAAGGTCTACATTAAATCTTTTTTCAATGGATCTTATTCTCTAGTTGTTATTTGCAATATATATATATACAAAGTGAGAGCAGGCAACTGGTATTCATATGCATTTTTTAAGTTATATAACCTATACATACTCGCTTGGGACTGCAGAATTCTCTGTCTGAGATCTGGTAATCTGAATTCGAAGTCGTCAAGTTCTTTCATGTTGGGGGTTCGAATCCCATTTCTGACCAACATGAAGATCATGACAGCCTGACACCCTGAAGCAAAATATATATGATATTTTTATTCCATACCATTAAACAGAACACGGTATAAAACAGAAACTGTTTGAAAATGTCTTGAGAAGCATTCATCTGTACGCTCAATGGTCAGCCTCTATTTATACATACAAATCCCTTTGTTTTTATCCGCTGATAAAAGGTTATGGTTTACCGGGGATGGTCACTATTAGGTCATGCCATTTAGGGCGTTTCAGAGTGTAGTTGTTAATGTCTTATTTAACGATAAATACAAATTTAAACTTTAAAGTGGTAAATATCTTGTCTAATAGGCATCTTAATACGGAGAAAAAATGTATTACAAGATTTTATAGATTAAAGTTCTTTTCCGTAATGTGTTTTGTTATTTTGCTGACATTTACAGTAGTAATATTTATAGCTAACGCCACACATTTTCGATTAATTTGGCGTATTATCCTGTGAAGTTTATTTTGCATTTTGTTAACTGATTGGTGCTCATTTACATTATAAGCTTATCTGTCATTTGAAATATTTTATAATTCAATGCGAGTCCTGTTAATTAAATACACAATCATACTAGGAAGATAGAGCTTACCAATTGGATTATCGCCTATAAACGGCTGGCCTGCTTGGACATTTTCATACCGTGTCAAGCTTGAATAAAATCTGTAGGGATTCAACTCTCGTGAATAACACGCTTGTTGAGCGAGAGTCTGTGAGAACAGCGCCCCCAGTAGAGTCAGGATAATACCAGAGGTATGCATGATGTTCACTGAGAAATTCCAAAAGTCAATCGAAACCTGATGAGAGAAAGAAAAATCGGTGATTTATTGTTGGAGGTAATGCCGACCATGCGGAAATCATAATACATCTTAGATGATGACTTTATTTTTACAGTTTAAAATAATCTCGAGTTGTTATGGGTAACCTTCAGATATCTCGAGAGAAGGTAATGACCATTTGCATGGTCTTTAAAATATGTGATAAATATCTACTAGTATAAAGGAAAACAGAAACAGTGAAATCTACATGAAATTACAGAATTAAATCGATAGTGTGTAATCATTCAAAATCTCCTTAAAATAGTCTTAAAATATTTGGTTAAATATATCTCCTCGCAGTTTGTCTGTTACAAAATCAGCTTGCTTGAATAAGTTGACTGATTACTAAATTCTCAATTCGCCATGATTGAACTTTGACTTAACAAACACTGGCATATTTCTTGTAACTTTGTATCGGATCAGCTGATAGAGGCGTAACCATCTCATACCTGAAAACGTAATCTAATTTTATACAACGCATATACTTCCTCCGACCTACAGTGACCTTATTCTTGCATCAATAATTGGATGATGCCAATTAAATACATTGTTTAACAATCATATCTATTTATCTATATAAAGCATTACCATGACATACTACAGTCACGATTCTCTCGAACTAATAAGTAGCCTACATAATATAGATATTTTAAACGACTGTGTGAGACGAGCAGAAGAGTGCCATTGTTCTGACTGTAGACTCCTATAGGGATGTTCCTTATATAAGCTGTGATGTGACCTAGCTTTTTCCATTTTCATACCGCAAATAGAAATATACCACTTCCCAATGAGTATTGTGGAGGGTTGGGAGGGAGCTTCCTGGTGCCCTGGTGCTCTCACAGCGAAGGGACAAAATTAAGTCGATTCGTTTGTGATGTCTTTGTATTACGTTCTCAGATTTGCCTGTTTATGCCCTGTCTTGTCTTTTGCTTGTTGCCAGTGTGTTCGAGGGTTGTTTCCGTCACCAATTGAGCTGGCACGCCATCGCGGTAAGCCCCAATCAAACAAAGACGCCATATGAGAATTATAGCACTTAAAATCGCATTTCACCTAAACTGATTCAACTACATGTATATATATATTTGTCTTGAAGTTAGTAGACGTAATGAATACACCGATATTAAGACCGACAAGAAACCATATCTGAAACCGGATGCAACTCACCGCACCGGCAGCCATTTCAGATTTTTTGATCGACATTTTGCAAAGATTCCGGCAACTAAATGAAACCGACTTTAAAATTTTTTCGATGAAACTTACTTCAACTCAGTCTCAAGAAACACAGTTTCAACGAATTTAGGTATCGATCTATGCTTGGCTTAACATATTCTTCATATTCAATCTCATTATAGGTTTATATATAGACTGAAAAGATTCACAAGCTATAAACACAGTGATTTAACAATCCTGTTGCATTCTTTGTGTCGTGGCCACAATCCTGTTGCTTAGAAGCTCCGTAAAACTCATTTGTGACATTGTTATCATTATCGTTTGCCATAGACACCTTGTAAGAAAGCTTTCATCCACCCATACTACTGGCCCGCGGCCTTGGCTTAGTGGTTCGCGAGCGCGCTTACAGAAGCCAACTTCGATTTACCGTTCACAGGATTGAGTCCGTCTGTCGACCCTCAGGTATATGAGTGAGTCACACGATGTGGCTCCGTCAATCGCGGGGGTGGTTTTCAAGAGGCTTCTTCTCGGTTTTCCACCATAATTAAGTCAGGGACATTGTGAAGTGGACAATCTGTTAACAGTTAACGCGGGACGAACACTGTTGCAAGTTTACAACACATGCAGGGTGATTTCCTTTATGCATTGAACTGGCACGCCGTCATGTGAGCGAAAAAACATTCAGTGCGGCGTTAAACCCAAATCAAACAAACAAACATACCTCTATCCCTAGCCGAGCAAACAAACAAACAGTTTAAGTATTTTTTGTTCTTTTGTAGTGCCTCAGACTATGGATGTTATGCACAAAGTTATTCTGCTGGGCTCGACCTTCCTGGTGGACTTCATGTACTTCGAGCACAACAAGAACTAAAACAGCCATCTTGGAAAGCACAACAAGAACTGGAATGGCCATCTTGGAAAGCAGGAGAAAGTGAGAAATGATGACAGCTTTGTCCATGAAATAAATATGCTCTTTAAGGAATTTATTTTATGAATTTATTATTTATGGTAAATTCTTGTCTAGTTATTAATTGAAATGAGTTTCAAGAGGAAAGGGCATCCAACGTGTTAAATATCCTTTGGAAAGCTTGATGTCTGAGAGTTCCTTTTCTCTCAGGAGAGGATTCCTCAATTTTAAAATCAATCCTCAGCCGTGTGACAGCAAGATTTATCTCTGGATTAATTGATATATGTAAATTTTCATTATATTTGATCTGACTATATACATGATATATATCTGCTCTATATTCAATGGTAGAGAAAGTGTTGCTTGCAAATAAGAGATCAGATACTATTGTATTTCTTGTGTTAAGCTTGATGGCTTAAAAATACTCTTTTTAAATAATGTTTGATCAGTCATTTTTAATGTCACAAGTAAAGTTAATGTCATGTCAAGCAAGGGCCAAAGATTTAAAGATACCGAACCAAAGAGGTTTCATTTTCGAAACAAACCGGGTGAATACTGAAATTACATTTTGAGATACATTAAACTTCAAACTTGGTATTCAGACAAGTCAGACAGTTTTATACTCTGATGACTGGACATTTGTACTAATGAGCATTTGGACAACTGGGTACACTTCATTTAGACAACTGGGTGCACCTCATTTGGACAACTGGGTACACCTCATTTGGACAACTGGGTACACCTCATTTAGACAACTGGGTGCACCTCATTTGGACAACTGGGTACACCTCATTTAGACAACTGGGTACACCTCATTTAGACAACTGGGTACACCTCATTTGGTCAACTGGGTACACCTCATTTGGTCAACTGGGCACACCTCATTTGGTCAACTGGGTACACCTCATTTGGACAACTGGGTACACTACATTTGGACAACTGGGTACACTACATTTGGACAACTGGGTACACTACATTTGGACAACTGGGTACACCTCATTTGGTCAACCTTGTTTGGACAACAGGGTGCACCTTGTTTGGACAACTGAATGACCTTGTTCGGACAACTGGGTGCCCCTCATTTGGTCAACTGGGTATGCCTCGTTTAAACAGATTTTTTCTCACAGAGAAGGTATTGGTCTGGTACTTGGAGTCTTTATTACTGTGTATGTTATTATTGTTAAAAACGCTTGATCACCCCCTCCCTCCCCCAACTGATCTGTCCTGCCGAGCTTTACCGTTCAAACATCTGTGATTTCAACTACCATATTACTGGGGTGCATTAAACTTCTGATACAATAACAACATCCCTATTTCACTACTGACTATCTATAAAAAAATCTTGCCAAAGCTTTTAGTTTCTTGGTTCTTAGAGGATAGTTTCACAAGAGTACCATGGCTACTGTAGAAAGTAATAATGACCATACTTTTCACAATTTGGTTACTATGACGACCACTCCTTTGGGCAGTATCTTCTGATCTTAGATGTGCTGTGTTTATTTATGACTGAAAGAACAATATTTTTCCAACATAGCAAAATACTTTTGATTTTGTGTCCATGTATTGTTGGAGTACATCTCCACATAAATATGTTAAAATACTGCCTTGTTGTCGTCAAAAGTATGTATAAAACTTTTTAATGATTGTCCGTCTCAAATTTATTTTTATTCGCTTAACAGATAGACTGTTAAGTAAATATAATTTTTAAAAGTAAATCTTTAATGATACAAATGTATGTTAGCTTTGAGTAAATTATCAAGCTTGTACAATTGGACGTAAATTTGGAGGTATATTTAAATGTTTTTTACCTGAAAATTGTGTCCAGCATGCAAAATAAAGCCTAGTTTTGAAATGAAATTGATTTTAACAAATACAATTAGAATTTTATCAAGTTTATTTAAATTTTTCCATTCATTTGTTACTATGATTATTTTGTGTTGAATATGTTTATAAATTGCTTCTTGATTTAATTTTTAGCAACATGCGATTTGGTTAGCCCAGGAATGATGTTTTTTTAATTCCACTTGAAAATAAACGAAAGGGTATTATTATTTTTTTGTCTATTCTCGAAAGCATCAATTTTTTGTTGATCAGCTGTCCCGTAATAATTTTGAAATCTGTACATAGTACTAGAGCAGTGTACGTTAACTTTACCAAAATTACCATTGGTACATCCATTATATAATGTTGTAAATAAAAACGAGTGTTTAGAGTTGTTAAAACTTTACTGTTTTTTGTAAGTTTTAATGTATATCTGGTGTATTTCTTGTAAATTTTGAAAAAGTACAATTTATTTTACTCTTATTGTTTGAGTATTTAGGGTTATTAAATTTTAAAATTTGAAATTTCTGTCAATATACAACTGTTTCTTTAAGCAAGTTTTAGATTGGCCACTGTCGAACACTTTGACGGCCATGAAATTGTATATGTAGTTCATTAAACTGCAGTTTATCCTTTAACCATATATCAATATTTGAAAAAATATTTTCCTTTTTTTTTTAGATAACACTTGCTTAGATTGTACGGATTTTAGTTAAAAAAATATCGCATGTAGAGACCCACCCAGGAATGGAACCACGACCCTAACATGGGTGAGTGGTCTAGGTGGCCAGAATTGACTGCTGGTGATTCGGTGCAGAACTTTTGTGGTTTCATCCTGCAAAATTTTCTCAACTAGAATTTGGTCAAACTAAGAAGGTGACCTCCCAATAAAACAAATACCCTGTCAATATTCACTTTCTAAAAGACAAGAATTCCGTTGATCATTTTATTTTTCTTGTTACACATGTAGCAGAATCTCCTCTCCACAGACTTTTTTAAAATTTTCAATATGTTATGTGTTTAGTCAGTTTTGAGTTTATGTTATGCAGATTATTTTATAATTTTTAAAATATACAGTAGATATTATGTTTTATGTATATCGCAGGGGTCATCTATGGCTGTCTACAGTTCCCTAGGGTCCATATCATTACTAACTGGAACTTCCTAGTTACTAGAAATAAAATGAAAAAAAAAAAATCCAAAATCTTCTGTACTCCATGCAGAACTTTCCCCAAGTCATTTTTATCAAGCACATGACTAGCTCTATTGGTGTACAATTTAGGGTATCATTTTGTTTATTACAATATGTATTGGTAAATACAAAATGACAACATAATACATGGACCTATAGTTGGAGGGTTGGGAATGAACTTCCTGTTGCCTTCTGAGGTAAAGGTCAATAAGAAGCCGATCGGTCATGATGTTTCATTGAGATTCATTGGAAGTCACATTAGAATTATTATTGTGCGGGATTTTTTGAGCCAGTTAAAACTTTTCTGTGGATGCTTACATACATGCACTCTCAGAATAAATACTAATGCATATCCTCTGTCAAGCACAGCTACTTAAAAACCGATTCAACATGTTAATAATTGTTGGAATGGAATGACGGTCATCATGTAAGATGAAATCACCTATGTATACCAGCTGTACAGGATAAACTCATCACCTATCCATGTCTACATACAATATTTGTCAGAAGTGCGTCAGCACACCCCTCCCCCCCCCTCCTTCTTTTGCTTAAGAAAAGTTACAGTAGATAATTATTGTGATAAAATACATACAGTTTTTTGCTTAATTTCTTACTCCGTTTTTAATGTCACTTTTTAAATGCAAATCAGTATTACAATCGACAATTCCAACATATCCCTTATTTTGTATAATATAGGGAGCAACTACTCCCTGACATTTTATTTGAGTTCTTAATTGAGATTCCATTTTACTAGTATTGAAAGAAAAGGACCATTTTACATTTATTTTAATGATGAATAAATTGCTTATCTCTTCTTTTCATTATGATTAATGTGGATGCAAATTCTGCTGTGTGGCTGTATAAACTATATAACAAATGTCACCGCCCACAGGTGTCATTTACTGGTTAATGTGTCCACATCAGGTAAAAGCGTGTCACACAAAGTGGAAACATTTTTTTTCATTGTGACCTTGCATGATTCTTGAGTGTTTTGACGTCAGACGACCACCTGCAAAGCCCCCTTTTTGACATTACAAGACTCAGATTGCGGGGGTGATTTTTACCCTCCCCATTTTCCACCAAATTTAACGAAGGCATGGTGTGAAATGGACAATCTATTGTCGGATGTGAAATGACTCAAAGTCAAATATGTCACCCTGCCACCATGTTTTGCAACCTGCAATTATTTTGAGGGGCATCAGCTGTGGTTTTCACATTAGAGAAATAACCTTGTGAACAACACAAAACTTCGCTCAAAGGACACCAATTGTGCATTGGTCTTTCATTTTGCTGAATCGTTGTGCCTTGTAATGAAAATAAAGTAGTGTCCACAAACATGCAAGCAGTCTCACAGTATGTTACGGTTTTAGACTGAATGTTGCCGTTCTGTTCTGTTCTGTAGTTTTGTGATTGTCCCTTAATGCTCCTGCCACTGAATTGTTTGTCTGTTGTGATGTCTGCTAGATGTCGGGTGGTGGGGAGGGAGGGTGCTTCCTGATGTTCCAGGGGCCGAGGAGCAACACAGCCTATCTGTGATACTATCAGTCTCTTGTTGGCCTGTCTTGTCCATGTTTTGTGACGAGGGTAGTTGACTTCATCCACTGGGAATGGTGTCATATGAGTGAAATAACCTTCAGTATAGTATAAAGCTGCCATTAAACAAACTTATCACCTGAATCTAAATCTGTTCATGCTGTATCCCTCACCCTTTGGCAGACACGCCAAGTAAGTTTTAAAAATGAAAAAAAAAATCAAGCAGACAATCTAATCCTTGTTCATATACATTGGTTTACGAGAATAAAACAATGACTATTTTATTTGATGACATTTACAATTTTATTTTCATATAATACCCACATGTATCAATTTTTTTTATTATACTTAACAATATTCTTTATATTATATAATTTTTTACTATTTGTTTTTACTTTGGTATCTGATAAAACAGCTTTTTAACAATTGACTGGAAACTTTTTATTAGAATGTTCAACATTTAATCATAGAGCAAATATTGTATTTTTAAGTCTTTCTTTCAAAGTGGTTGGTGTATGCTCAATATATAGAACAATTTGTTTGTTTTAGATTGTCATTGAGGTGTAAGTGGTTTTTCAATTGTACAGGCATCTGTGAAATAAACCGTTAAAAGCCATCAATTAATTGTCGCTTTGTGAAATGTGTTTACAGTTTGTCCCATGTAACGTTAATGAGACTTTGAGCGTGCATGTATATTACATGTTAAGTTGTCATCCAGTGTTTAGACCTCCTCCTTCATGGAACGGAAGCTCCAATTTGATAGGGTGGGGTAAAGAGAGGTCATCTGAAAGTAGCTGTTGTAGACTATTTAACTCCGGTTTTTAGGTCTATGAAGGCAAGGTAGAAAAGGAAGAGGCTTAACTTGACGATCCTAGGCCCTCTGGCTAAGGACAGTTTGCTTGAAGAGTGACAATGCTGTTTTATTTAGCACAGAGGAAAATTAACTTTCCAGCATTACTGAAATGCTTCACATCTTGGTTGTGCTGGTATCAATTATTGTTGGAATACACCGCCATCATATAAGCGAAATACCCTTAAAGGTCTTCCCAAATGGTTGATACCTAGAAAACTTATAAAAATAATTCAATGTCCACTGGACGAT
>JAVFBX010185758.1:10819-24975 GCA_034783855.1 Mopalia kennerleyi | reverse complement strand
TTATTTTTGTCTCCGTCGTCATATAAGTAAAATACCCTTGAGTACGACGTTAAACACCAATCAAACAAACAAACAAAACAATCTATAATGTCAAACTCGCAGTTGGGAGGAAGCTTCTTGTTGCCCTGGTGCTCTCAGCGCTAAGGAGAAGCAAAAAGCTGATCTTTTTGTGGTGCCCTTGTATTTTGTCTTGCGCTTGTCCAGTCTTTTCTTTTTTTTTATTTCCTGTGACATCAAGGCTGGTATGCCTTCTTATGAGTGAAATAACCTTGGGTATAGCTTAAACTAAGTCAAACAAACCATAATTTAAAATGTACCAGTGTTTGGACAGATTAATTTGAGGTAACATAAACTTATACACTTTATGAAACAGATTTGGCCTTTGTTTCCATGATGAGAGAAAATTTTTCCATGAAGGAATGGGATAAAACTCTTGACGGGAAGCAAAATAAATGTTCAAAACTTTAATCTGCAACATTACCAACATCAGCTAATATATGTTTAGAATATTTTGATAATAAAAAAAAAACTTTTCCCCATTAATGGTGACTTAAAAATCATAAAAGAACTATTTGATTTTGTAACGAGTTTGCGTTTCCCCTCAGGTGTGTGACGACTGTTTGATTTTACGAAGTGTGACTGGAGCTATCTGTGATCGATGGTGGTACGAGAAACTGGTCAACATGACCTACTGTCCTAAAACTAAAGTCTTGTGTCTGTGGAGGAAGTCGGGGGACAAAGTACAACTCAATCAGTTCTACACTAAAAAGGTGAGCCAAAGAATTCTGGAGAACTTTTGAAGAAAATTTGAGATTATTATTTTGAGGCACTGTAGTTTCTTCTGAAAAAATTTCAGTTACTTTGTACTGTCTGTAATTTAGCAGGACACAAAAATTTATTTATATTTACAAGGTTTCCTATTGGTGTTCTTCGTAATTTTTAGCTGCGACTGAGCAGCTCTATAAGTCACTCTGTCTGTCGGATGGTCGGTCGGTCCAACTTTCCCTTATGACGACGTGAATAGGATAGGAGCCAAACCGCTTAAGATAGAAAGTTCAAATTTGGAATAGAGCTCAATATGATGCTGAACTACACTCCTATTGAAAATGGGATCATTCCGAACAAATTTCTGGTTTTCATGGCAACAAATATGTCCGAATCTGTCTCTTTTTCTGACATGACAACGTGAACAGGATAGAAGTCATACCGCTTAAGATAGAGAGTTCAAATTCGAATTGCAGCTTAATATGAGGCTAAAGTACACTCCTATTGAAAATGGGATCATTCCGAACAAATTTCAGGTTTCCATGGCAACAAATAAGTCCGGATCTGTCCCTTTTTTTGACATGATGACGTGAACAGGATAGAAGTCATACCGCTTAAGATAGAGAGTTCAAATTTGAAATGCAGCTTAATATGATGCTAAAGTACACTCCTATTGAAAATGGGATCATTCCGAACAAATTTCAAGTTTCCATGGCAACAAATATGTCCGAAACTGTCCCTTTTTTCATATGACGACGTGAACAGGATAGAAGTCATATCGCTTAAGATAGAGAGTTCAAATTTGGAATGCAGCTTAATACAATGATAAACTACACTCCTATTGAAAATGAGATCATTCCAAACAAATTTCAGGTTCCCATCGCAACAAATATGTCTGGATCTTTTTTGACATTTTGATTTAAGGCCAAACAATGATTAACCGATATATAGCTGACATTCCTTAAAGCAACATAGAGCACTTCTTAAATATCACATTTTGCAATAGGGCTACTTAATCTGCTACATTCTAAATAGCCCCTGTCCAGTAAAGAAGATGTTAATGTCGCAGCTATAGTGATTCTACACTTGTTTTATTGTTAATTTGTAGACACAACGCTTAACGCAACTTGATCGACAAAGTCAACATTTCATAAAGATAGGAAGTATTATTTTCATACAACTTAAAATTCACGTTATATCTTACATGACGCATATTCCCTTTCCTGGTTTATAGCGGGTTAAAATAGATAACTTTAGAGGTGAGCCAGTCGCCGCCCATCCATCCAGCACAGCTCTCAGAAAAGGTTTCGACAAACCATAAATTGACTGTGACTGATATGAAGCCAGCTGTGTAGGTCTTTTGGTTTACTTAGTTCGTGTGTTCGTTCACAACGCCGTTTAATATACATAATTTCCATGTGTTTATCAAACGCGGTTCTGTCATCAACAAATGTAAACTGTTTCAGTATGTGTATTTTATTTGAAGGCGTAACATTTGCTTTCTTGGAATTTCTAGCATTCTGTAAGAGATTGGTTGATTTACTTGCAATAAATGTAACATATGGGAAAAGGTTTTCGGCGTTTATGGCTCGATCGCGTTGGATCGCGTCCGAAAGAGTATCGTATCTGCAGAGAGATATTAGTGTATACCGGCTATATCAACGGTGTTTGATCTCAACAAAAATAAAATCATTTTGTATGTTGAACACGAATAGTGTGCAATAGTATTTTTTTGTGTTCTTAGAACGGAATACAAATTTTAATGTAACATTTTAATTTCAAACCGCAAGTGCATCACGCCATGTGCAATTCGACTATAGATGTATTTAAAACTGTTACCCTTTATTACGTAACTATCATATATGCTAACAGATTCATCTGATCCTTCCGTGTTGAAAAGACTTGCTTGTCACGGGGAAATTTAAAATGTCCATGAAGACAATTTTTCTCGCATTAACAGTTCTTCTCTATATAAACTTGACACATGACATGTCACGCCTACCGAAAGAGAAGGCTTGGAGAGCAGACAAAATTCAATGATCAAATTGTGCTGCTTTTGATAGTCTGAAACTGGTTTTGGTCTTCGGTCAAATTACCGACGATGGTCCCATTCAAACGGTCACACAAATTTCCTAGGGGAAATGTTTTCAGACAGACAAGTATGACGGTGCTCTATAATCTAGCCTGATCGATCATTAAATCTTGGAACATCTGTAAACAATCCACGTAATACCCACTCGCGTCTGTGCAGCCTATCAACACAGATGCAGTTACCCATGTGTGGGGATCACATAATAGCATTTATGACGCTAAACAAATTTCCAGTCGTTGTCTGGAGATATTTGGCTGATAATGAGCATCACATGAGTGGTATAACCATGCCTTAATTGTTCCTTGACATTGATATTGCCTGGTTCTTCTCTACGGCAGCGTTGAGGGACCATGTTGGGGACAAAATCTGTCAGATTGTCTCCTAGTAAGGAGATACTAAGTCCTCATTAGGAGGTACTAAGTCTTAATACCAGATAATATCTCATAATTAAGAGATAATATATCCTAATTAGGAGATGAATTATATCTTAATTAGAAGATAACGTGGCATAATTGGGCGTTAATGTCCTAATTAGGATATAGGTAGGATATAAAGTCATAATTACGAGATAGTATGTCATAATTTGATATAATTGGTCCTAATTAGGATATAATATGTCCTAATTAGGAGATAATAGGTCATAATAAGGAGATAATAGATCATAATAAGGAGAAAATAAGTCCTAATTAGGAGATAACACGGCGACGGAAGGTTCTTACCGAAAGATGATAGTATCTACTCAGAAGACGATAGGTCCTATTTGGGAGAGGATTTGTCCTAATCGGGATAAAATAAATCGTCATCGAGAGATTGTTAGACCCAATCAGGAGAATATAAGTAACAATATAGTTTCCTGATTGGGACTTATCGTCTCCCTTTTCGTTTCCCTATTGACACTTACAGCCTCCCGGTTAGGACTTATAAACTCCCCTTTGTTATACTTAGTCTTCTATTTAGGACTAAGAATCTCCCGATTGGGACTTACATTATCTCGATTAAGACTCATAGTCTTTCTTTTGTGACTTATAGCCTCCCGATTAGGACTAATAGTCTCTCGATCTGGATATAGTTTTTTAGGTTTTGACGGGGCATATATTATCCACTGGTTAGGATTTATAGTTTCCCGATTGGGATACACTCATATAGAGCAACAGATGGACTCGAACCTGTTCGCAGTGCGGTACATCAAAGAGGGATAGTAGGTCGACACGCTTATACTAGGTTCCAAACTGTCGTGCGATTCGTTACGAACGAAACGATTTGCCATTCGTAGCTGATCGTGGAACTTCTCTGAAGAACCTATCAGAGGAGTTATCATTTTTAGCTTACCACAAACAACATGGCTGACATGCCAGCAAACCCGGCAGCGGCGGTGGCATCCCATTTTGCAGGGGTGGCCCATGGCGCCGATGTGGCCTACCAACTCACACGCCCACCCATAGACCTACGTGTCACGACGGTAAGTGCAGCGTTAAACGGCGTTATGCTGCGTAATGCGCCTAAAAGCGGCATTATTCGGAGTTGGAAGGCATCGACGGGCGTTATGTAGGTAATAATTAAGCAAACGAGAACAAGTAATACCATGTTGAATTCTGATTTTATGGTCACATGGAATTACAAGAAATTACGACGAATTGCTGGCTTATATCAGTTTATCAGATTGAATCTCATGGAACTGTAGCTGAGGTTTACTGGTCTTCAAATTCGGTGATCTGCAAAGGGTATTCCGAAAGTAAAACCCGTTCTAATAGATCCTTTCTCCGTACAGCGTTGCTTAAAGTTTCATCTGATGGAAATTCTAACAGCTTTTCCAAACAATGCTTTGTTTTCATGACTTCGCGATGTAAAGGATCGGGTTTCAAATCGAGCCAATTATTGTTCAGCTGACTTATGGATGTCGGGTAAGATGTTTTCGTAAGCTTTTTGCATGGAAGCATTGTTGTATGCACCGCCTTCTGCTTAGATCATTTTATACATCAAACTTTCGAGAACGTTGCTGACTATTTCATTCCAAACAACAGGAGACGGGTCGTCGTTATCTTGGTTACCATTCGATTGGTCGTCGTTTTCAGACTCAAAGTCATCATTAACACGACCTTACGAATGCTTGCTTAATTTATGACGCATCATATTGTAATTTGCAGACAAACGACATTCACAAGCACATCTTTCTTGTTTGGTTGCAGACCAACCTGTTGAGGCAATTAAAGCCCGTTGAAACGCCCGTTGACCCCATCGGTACGCCGCATTACGCCACAAGATGCCGCATAAAGTCGCATAATGCCGCATAACGTTGCATTACACCACATAAAGCCCGTGTTGCGGGCGTGCGAATTGGCAGGCCACCCCTGCGCCGTGAAGAACCCCTACGATTGGATGCCACCGCCGAGCAGCCGCCGCAGCTACCGCGTGCTATGGTCAGCCATGTTGATTGTAGTAAGCTAAGGGCGACATCTCCTCCGATTTGTTCTTAGCACACCTCGGTCTTCGGTGATAATCCGTTCAGCGGTGCTCTGATGGGTCAACTTCTCTGCATTTGTATGGGTCAATATCCCAATCCGCTTGTGTACCTCTTAATCATATGCTAATTATGAAACAAATGGTCTCCTAATTAGGACCTATTATTTCATAATTAGGATTTATCATATCCTAATTAGGACTTATTATCTCCTAATTCGGAGATAATCTGACAGACAAAATTCCCAATGAGGCCCCTCTACGCTGCCGTACTTCTCCGGTTAAACAACAATATGATGTTTTAATCAGTTATTCTAGCATTCAAATCTCACATAATTATGTATATTATAGTGGGTTAGATGCAGCCTCTCGGCCTTCCTATGTTTTGGTTATACTTTCTGATTTATCCCCCCCGAACAAACAATTATGTTAAATCCAAAACAGTTCATTTTTATCCATTCCAATTGAAAAAGAAAATAAATCGCTATTTCATTGCCTTGATTCAAATCAATGCGCCATTATATATGAAGGTGAGAATGACCGAGTATTTCTCACATCCACATTGATTTGGCCTGGATATTTGTTTTACTTCAGATATAACAGCGATTTACACAAATGATGTAACACAGACGTACACAAAAATTGAATAATGATTTCAACATAATCTTTTTGAATCTGTCTATTCGAATTTTTTTAAATGTGGAAATCCATAGTAACGAATCTAAGATAGACACTTTACCCACATAAATCAAACACATTTATCACGCTAAACATATATCCATTATCTTTGGGATTTATTGACACAAGAACATAGGTTCTGGTGAAAATATCTCTATATCTCTGTTTCTGAACAGTGATAACAGGGCGTTAAGTTTGGTTAGATTTGTTTTAAAGTATATCTACAGACCAATTGGCCCACTTAGACTCAAAGGGAGTACCAATGCAAATGCAATGTACTGATGTTGCAGCCAGCGGGACAGTTTTATATTAGTTTATGCGAAAGTTAAATCCCTGTGTGCTAGACAAGAAAACCAAAAATTATAGCTTTTTTATAACTCAATTTTAATTTGTTGCCATAGCAACTTGTAGCTACATTTATGCTTGGATACGGTCTCACGTCGCAATCCTAACAAACATGAAGGTGTAATGTATATTTGTCTTACATCATTGTCACCTTCAACGTCCAAATGCCTCTGGGAAGAAAAAAACAAATTTTGGCTGTATTCATCTTTGCTCTATGTATCATGGTTGGAGGGGTCTTTCTTTTGTCCTGAAGCTCTCATGGGAACAAGAAGCTGTTGCCAGTGAAATCCTTCATCCATCAGGCTAGATCTCCGTCAAATGTGCGAGTTCAAGTTAACTGCGGCGTTAAACGTTACATCCTCTATTTACCGGTTGCCTTGACGACAATATTACGAATAAACTGATACAATATGTACAAAAGTTGCATCTAGTTTTATGCATGCATAATGGTGTAGTAAATGGTTTTTGAACAGATAATATTTTTAGTCTGGTATATTTACCTTTGCTTCACTTATCCGAGCTGAAGTATGCAATCTACTTGCAAACGTATCAACTTGACAAATTCGGTAATCATTCTCAAATGGTTTACTTAACCGTCAAATTGTGGAGCGGGCAATAAGGACGGAGCTTCCTGTTGACCTGCATGGTACTAGTGGGCCACAGGGAGTTTATCTGTTTTGTGATGTCTTTGTTTCAGTCTAAGCTGAAAACATACTAAATATATATTTATAAAATGTAAAACGGTATTGTGGTGGAGACCTCCAGAGGTAATCATTCACACTTATAAAGGTAGCTATTCACACAGATAAAGGTATACATTCACACAGATAAAGGTATACATTCACACAGATAAAAGTAGTCCTTCACACAGATAAAGGTAGTCATTCACACATATAAAGGTAGCTATTCACACAGATAAAGGTAATCATTCCCACAGATAAAGGTACTCATTCACACAGATAAAGGTAGTCATTCACACAGATAAAGGTAGCTATTCACACAGATAAAGGTAATCATTCACACAGATAAAGGTAGTCATTCACACAGATAAAGGTACTCATTCACACAGATAAAGGTAGCTATTCACACAGATAAAGGTAGCTATTCACACAGATAAAGGTAATCATTCACACAGATAAAGGTAGTCTTTCACACAGATAAAGGTAGTCATTCACACAGATAAAGGTAATCATTCACACGGATAAAGGTAGCTATTCACACAGATAAAGGTAATCATTCCCACAGATAAAGGTACTCATTCACACAGATAAAGTTAGTGATTCACACAGATAAAGGTAGTCATTCACACAGATAAAGGAATCATTCACACAGATAAAGATAGTCATTCGACGAATGGGGAGGAGAGGAGGGAGGGGTGGGGTGGGGTGGGGGTGCTGCGGGTGGGGGTTGGGGGGGGGGGGGGGCTGGGAGGTAGCATAAAAACAAAAAATGGTTAATACGAAAGTTTTATGATATAACGAGCAACTGCTAATAAATGCCCTATTGTTCATATGTCTTTTCAACATAAATCAGGTTCCCGTAATTCCTTTAAAAAGCGGTCCTGCAAATCTAATAGATATGATATTTATTCATCATCACCAATTATCACACATTTCACGAATTTTAATAACAGATACTTTGCCTTATTTCATTACCACTAATGTTGCAAACGATCCACATTAATATAACAAAAACATATTTTAGCAAAAAGGGCGCAAATTTAAAACTAAATGCATTGGTGTCTACATTTTTGTGCCAGTGTGATTGCTTTTGAGACATAAAAATACACATGACCGTACAGACTCCACCGAACTCAACATTCTACTGTTTGTTGATGACACCAGTGCTCTATAACATGATGAATATCCTAATTCCCTTTACCGTAGAACTATAGACGTAGCAATGGGGGATAAAATCCCCAATATCCTCCTAAGGCCCCCTCGTCCACACGTGTGGACAAACACTTATTTGTTTTGAACAATTATAATCCAGTTATTCATTATCAAGTTGCAAATTGAAATCCCAACCCATTGAACCCAATGCCCACCTCTGTGGACAAATGCCCGAACTCACAAGATAGCCCACAAGACACTACCTTGTTGAATGGCATGAAGAGCTAACAAAGAATATTACCCTGGGTCTTAGGAGGATATATACCTATATAATAAACTGTTAATTTAAATATCATACATATCATACATCATACGTATACACACAAATATTTGCAGCGATTCATCATTCCACGAAAGCCGACCTATTTGGTTAACTTTTGTGGAAGAACAGCCCACACAATTTTATGATCACTGAAGTAAGTCTCCAATATTCCAGTCTGAAGGGCTTTTGCATTGGAGTATATCTGATCTAGTGTTGTTCCTTGGTCAGTGCATGGTGTATTCAGTACTATCATTATTTTGTATCAATATGTTGCCATGGAAACCAGAAGTTTGACTGGACTTACCCTATTTTAAATAGGAATGTAGCTTAGTGACCAATGTGTCTACAGAATTTGAAACGATGTGTCCAACCCACAGTGTTCCATAAATCAATCTTCAGAAACGTGCAGTTCGGATAATATCATTATAAGGCAGATAAGAAAATGCTGCTACGTTATATGTTGAATACCAACTACTTCCCATTCAATTATTAAACCGCTCTCAGGTGAACCAACTAACATACAAATGTATGTACTTTTTTCTTCAATTACATTTCGCTACGTAGGCTGGTGTCCACCAAACTCGAACAACTAGTTCTCTACCGCCACAGACAAGTTCCTAAATCAATTTAACTTATCATACTTGTAGAGTTGCTGGCCCTATGGAATGGGCCAGGTTGCTCTCAAACTTTTCAGAGTGTTCGTTGTTTTTATTATTATTCAAAACAAATGTAAAAAGTAATGTTTAAAAAAATCTGATTTCATCTGCTGTGTTTTAGTTGTATTTTCCGTTGTAATATACTGCCCTGTACTATATATACAATGTAAAACCTAACCTCACTTATTAGTTCTAATATAGTATTGTATCATTAACATATTTTTTAGCTTTATTTTCTTGAGCAAAGCTCATATTGCTTCCCAACAACAATTTGGAAATGAATATAAGCAATATTTATAATACATGGTGCAAGGAGAAAGATGGCATGGGGAACCATACATTTTGAATTAGAAAAATAGTATATGGTCGAGCATATTGACAATATCAACATATCCGCATGGTAACTTATTCAAACAAAGTAATGGGATATTACAAGCCCCTTGGCGATTCTTTTCTCTGTAGGTTTACATAATAAGTATGTTTATACCTCACGTAACTCATGTTACTTGGTGTTGTGAATATACGAATTTAAATTACCAGTACCATAAATCCCTGTTAGTCTGTTATGGCATGAGGGTGACTCTGAGACAAAAAAGGCTTACATTGTTCTAAGTGTTTATCTGTAGATTCTCACATCCTCGTCGCAGACTTGTATGTTTATTGTAAAGATTTACTGCATTTCCCTGGTGACGTAAAGTGAACAAAAATGGAGATTGATTGTCTGTAGGCCTCGTGGGATAGGAACTGGAGGACCATCCCCAATACAAAGCTTAAATTTACCCGACCATGAATTTAGACAGTCACATTTAGGAGGACTACTAAGATTTTGTTTTTACAATGTCCAGTACATGATGTTTAAAAGCCCTGCTAAAACGAATGCAAAAACCGCTGTAAGCTTACCGAGGCTCATGCATCAATAACTGCGGTCCAATATGTTAACACATTTCACGTGAGCCTGTACCACAGTAGGGACACGTAGCTTTAAGTTGGGCTTAGGCCACATGGAGTAGAGATTCGATAGTGTTATCGATGGTACCACTCTCCAGCTGACCGTGAATATTGCCTGCGACCTTTGCATTGTCGACCTGGATCTGTTTCTTCAGATGAAAATGCGAATGTTATGCATGGTTATGCATGGTTCGTTACAACGGCGATATTTTAGCATTTTTCAGATAGAGCAAGTATTCCTGAGAAGAAAATATAAGCTGTTCTATACATGTGACCTTTTTAAAAAGTTATGGTCGTATTACTTTACACACGTATACAAATTACATTTTTTACAAGGATATTTCGTCTAAATAGATCCACATGAACAAAAACATATTCCGGAGGCAAAGAGTTAATGTATTACTGACTAGTGTTTACCCTACAGAACGCACAGACGACAAGATCTGTGGAAACCCTAATTTGTGTTATATCCCCAATTGGGAAAGATAGTTTACATCCAGACAATACGCTCTACCAAATTATTGCTATATACACGCGCATTTGGTCAACGTGAATTTATGCTAAAAACGACTAAGTTAATGTGACATTTATTTGTGGAAAAAACTATACAGTTCTCTTTTTCTTCTCAGTTATTAGATCCCTGTCACCTTCTTAAAGGGAGTCTATACTGACAAGCAGTGTGTGAAAACTTCCAAAAATTTCCGAAATTGTTCCTTTTTAAATAAGTATTTTAATTGAAGCTCTCATGTCTTTCGCATTCCATATTTATCTGATCCCCGAAAACAAAATCGTGAACATTTATCATAGCTTGAATATACACATTTACCTATTTAAATTTAGACCATAGTTAACTTTGATAATTGCGATCTCTTTAAAATCAATACAAGGAGAACAAAAATAACACTCTGCCACACCCTTCAAATCAGAAATCAAAGTGACTGATGATCATTTTATTTACGGCGGTAGTCGAACCGTTCTGCAGTTTGTTGTGTACAGTTAGGTGGCTATACAAAATGGGTAATTTGGTCAGAATATATAGAGAATACGAAATGCGTCTTTGGTATTCTAAGACAAATAATGAAAAGAATAGATTCGTCTGGCGCACATAGGAAGTCCAAGCCCAAGGGCATTCCAGGAAAGGCGTCCTAGTTCGCACAATAGCAACACTAAATAAAGACTCGCAGTCCATTGTTAATGCTTCGTATTTAGCAACTCAAATTTTGGGGTCCTGCAGGTCTTTTCCTGTCACTGGTGAGAAACCAGAAGAAAAGCAGCCTCGTGTACAAGGAGGCATATTATATGTTGTTAAGAAGGATACAGTAATATGTGATATCTGGCTATTCTATTTATGGCCATGAAATATGCTGTTCACCCATACTGTCTCTATTTATCTGTCCCGGTATTTATGAACTAAACTGGTCTACAAGTCATATGTCAATGTCATTTACCAACATTTTACTTAACGCCCCAAAGTCCTTATGTTATTTAAAGGTTAGCTCACTTATATCTCATTCCCAATCATTAAAACGGATTGAAGCTAACGATTGCGATTATCCTTAAATAGGAGAGGTCCACTGGAGACCGAACTCGGTTGTCTTCTTGCCATAATGACTGTCAGTTGAATTCCTGGCTTGAGTTTACTGAACAAATATTTTCAATAGCGGAGAACATATATTTTTCTAAGGTATTACCCGCGACCGTAAGTGTCCTAGACACTTTGTTAATCTGCAATTCTTTGTGTTATAACGTACAACATTGAAAATGTAGTTTGTGTACGTCACTGAATGACTGAAGACAACTAAAATGCCCAGCTTATTAGAATTTAATCTCATTTATAGCAAGTCTATATCAAGTTTATATATGTGTATTAAAAAACTATCAAGCTATCAAACTATATATATCAGCTAGCTTAAGTAGTTGTTTTCCCGAGCCCCATTAATAAATGATGTTTATAAAATTTCCCGGATTAACGATGTATCTCCGCCAAAAAAACAAAGTCAAAGACCAACTTTCATCAAGATCTTCAATATACCAGACGAATGAGATTGTTTAATGCTTTTCCTTATTTATTACTCGATGGAAACAACAATAAAAGTACTGGTGTATCTCGAAATAGAACGGTTGGATAATAACTTTTGTTACTTGATAGCATTGAGAACGGAGGTTACGTAAACGTATTACCCGAGTTACAGTCTAACAGCGGTTTGACTGTCTGGGTTAATGTATATCATCTGTTTAATATTCACCATTTCCTTATCTTTATTACACAAGATCTCAATACCACCATTTGTTTAACATAAATAGCTCATTTAAGTTTTTTCCTGTGTGGAGTTGAGCGGAAATGTAAACCAATACCCATATATATACAAGCTAAATTTATCTCAAAACATGCACTTTAAACAAAGATTCGCGAATAGTTCCAAGTGGACAGACATGTCGTTATAAATTCGCCACAGCCGAGCATGAAAAATGCTGAATACGACGTTAAACGCTAATCAATCATATGAACAGATTACACCCGTTATATATTTCTCCTTGTCTTTTATACTGTATCTTGTACTGTTTGTATTACCTTGGGTTTAAAATCCTATTAACCAAAGGTCCTGGGGCCTACACTTGACAGACCAACGAATGTAATGTTTGGAACTTGATTTTCAGTGTTTAATTTTGGGAGCACGATCCTAATTATTAAATCAAATATTACAATTATGTATTCATAACATATTCAATCTGAAATCACTATGGTTTATATCGTGCTGCTTTTTATTTATAATGAATTCATAACATCCTGGCTCTTACATTATATGTCAGTTTTCATTCACCTGTGCTTTTGCCATCTCAAGGATGTTTATAATGGGATGTATTTAGACGGATAAATCCCTATGAATCTATTATTAAACAGATTTGTATTACCTTGGTTTAGATACCCCTTGAAGTGTGACAATGTAGCGTAGTGCAGTTCAAAAATGCGAAAGGGACGTATAATTGCACTAACAGTAGTGGGATAGAGTAAGTTTACTTTTGTCTGGACTGGAGGAGACCATTGGACAATGGGATGGTATGAGATGCTGTTGTCACAAATCGCGTCACTTGATCACAACGAATTACACATCCAATGGCATCAAATAACCAATGAAAACATAGTATTCAAATTAAATCCTTATATCCTATAACAAGGAAATGCCTGACTACACGGAAAGAGAAAACAAAGCACTTCACAGCTGGAACCCTGATAAGTAAAAACGAAAAGAAGAAGAAAACGAACGCCCTTCAAACATAATCTTAGATGATGAGAATCAGGTTTCATTTCTTCTTTTGTGAGTGTGAATAATGTACTAACCTTCGGCTTAAATTTATATTATTCATCTCACCCGCCAGAATTAATCTGTCGACTTTTTTGTCCGCTCAGACAACTGAATTATTAGGATTGAGATAATGTTTTTTGTGAACGCACAAAACATGACCGGGATTAGATGTGTTCAATGTTTACTGATGTAACAAAAGCCAGTTATGAAGCAAACACCTCTAGATTTTCTGAAGAGGAACGTAATAATATAGTTATAGTAACAACAACAACAGTACTAGAACTGAGATATCAACCGGCTACTACTACAATGTCAAGGTTGACAATAATTGAAAGCGTTTTCATTATCCCGTTATAAGACAAACATAAATGTTTCAGTTTATTTGGTTCTAAACAATTTTCCAAGTCAAATTTCCGTTATGTATGATTGTATCAAACCTAAATCAATCAAATATCCGAAATCCATTCCCTATTCAGTGTTCTTATCCAACCAGCAAATACAGAATAAATCACCATTTTATTGCTTCCTCAGAAATGAGAAAATAATGAATGTACATCATAATGAGTAGACAATTCCCTTTAGTGACCACGTCTGACGGGTTACCTGAAACCCCCAAGGACATTACGCAGACTCATTTTTTACAACTTCTGTCTGCAGGCTTGTATATGAGCTCAATAACAGTTCACCAGTTGGCCTTATGTCTCCAGTTAGAATTTGATGTTGACGGGGGGGGGGGGGGGGGGGGGGGGGGCGGGG
>JAVFBX010185758.1:0-10809 GCA_034783855.1 Mopalia kennerleyi | reverse complement strand
TTTGTTTTTGACGACCCCCCCCCCCCCCCCCCCCCCTCAGTCCTGAATCGACAGGTTCACACAGGGAAGCAAAAAGGCGGGAACACATCAAACTTCACTATAAAGAAAAAACACGTTTGACGAAGCCTCAAATATTCTGTTTAGTAATCCAATAAAATTTTTCGTAAGAGTTGACAGTGCAATTCAGAATAACTAGTAATAATGAGCCCTGGATAATAACCTGCTTTCAAACGACATTTGGTTTTAAAATTAACCAAAAGTTCCGTTTATACATCATCTTATGATAAACTTCTTTTAAGATGTGTTCAAGATCTGATTTACGAACACCTGCCCATATTGTATGCAATCTGCCAATATATATTAAAACTAACCAAAGCCAAATATAGAAGCAACAATATGCATTTTAAGGTTTCAGACAAACATTCGGTGAATACATTACAGTGTATCCTGAACCACTTCTTCATCTTTAACTGCAAAACGTTTGTCTACAAATGTTGGGCTTATAAACTATAATATTTACAGGAAAGCCGAGCTTGGTAGTGTTTTAATACTTTAGTCTGTGGTATTCTATTATAATTCTGCTGAACACAGAGGAATGCTAAATATGGCTCTGACGTCAACTCAGAATTCGTCAAGTAATAAACTGTCATTGTGAAATTTAGATGGGAATTTAGTCGATTTGGAAGTCTGATTGAGTTGAATGTAGCCCTTGGGACATGCTAAATGAAGACTTGGGTAATTGTCAAGATATTATCCTTGCTACATCTAAATTACTCTCCCGTTGTATATCTTCCACCGCCACATCTATAACGAATTGTATATACGTGGCTGCTTTCATTTATTTATTATCTCACAAAGCGTATTGCCATTATATTAAACTGTGATTAGTAACATCAATGGAAATGGGTTAACCATGTTCGTCATGGCGCGTTAAGCATAGACACTAGTGATTGGTTGTCTGCCAATTGGAACTCGACGAATCGTCGACGGGTTGGAATATAGTGTCTTGGTTTTTCATTCTCTCGAGATTATTTACGACACAGCCTGTTATAATTTAGGAACATAAGAATACGTACCGTAAAAAGCATAATCATTTAGGGGTCTTTGGGTCAGAGTTGCCAGAGAGTCCACTCATCAACACTCTCTCGGTTGCACAGTCTTCCTCCAACAATAATGATACTGGCATCTGTAATTGTGATTTAATCGTATTGATCTGTTAAATAAATAAATAAATAAAGAAATAACTGGATTTCTATTATGGTAAGATAGTTTTTCGCATCTTCCTTACCGAAAGAACAACATGCAACTCATAGCATTTCCTGTTTGTTCTCTTTACATATTTGTCCGCCCTCGCTACACGATTTGTTAATTATCCCATCGAGCCGTCAAATAAAATTAGTCGAAATAATATATGTTGACTGTGGTGTCCCTGTAATGTCTTTCGGAAAGTGCGAGAGGGATAAGTGGGTGATATTCAAGCAATCAGTTTCTGGAGTAATAGAGCTAAATCGGATTACAGGGAGAATTAGTGTCCGATATTGTCACCCACGTTTGGAAATAATTATGCACAAATTCCCTCACCGTATATCTAAACCACTTGCATTAATTCACCCAGACTATTTTCGAACTATATACGACGTATAAAAGTAACTATATAATTATGTCAAATCCAGGCTCCTCTACCTGTATCAATTCATTTCATAAACCTTTGCCAGTGTGCGTACAAAGACGGTTCAAGAGAAATTTCGACCAAAAAAGAATAGGTAAGCAAACTACTAAACGCTATAGGTAGATTTTCGCATTTCTGTGTCTTATATCAGTCCTTGTGGATACCTCTTTTAACTAAAGTATCACATATTATTTCCTATTTAAACAGCTTAGTTAGATATTTATATAACGTTCATTTCGACAAAACCTGAATATAAATGACTTCAGTAAGCTTTCGTTCAGTATCGTTGGATACCTGTTAACAACCTGCAAAAGCATCGGAATTTGTCGGAGAGCATAGATTTGTTCTACGGCATGCTGTGACATTGTCGCAGTAGGCAAGAAAGTTGGGAATTGTCATAGACGAAATTGGAGGTGATTTAAGGTACTTGGGACTTTGTAACCATTGTACCCTATGTTTAAGGTGAAAAGAAATACAAGGTACGAACAAAATGTACGATAATTTATTGTAGTGCAAAAATGACAGATCAATTCCAATAGATTGTGTGACCTGACGTAGATTCATAAAATGAACAATCCTGTACAGTATATAAACCATTTAAGCACACTATATCCTGAACTGTATTACCATGTATAATTGCAAATAGTTTGTATTTGTAACTGATATGATCAAGTAATCTGTTCGACCATGTATACAAGAACCTAATCACCATATATAAGCATAATATGTACTTGAAGCTACTTACAAATGTTATAAATATATATTTGTACAATTTGAATCAATATAGTCAAATATAATCAATATGACAAGGCTTATACTTATAAGTTGTAGAAGGATATACAGTAATATTAATTTATTCCATTGTCTATCTGGAAAATAAGGGCATGGATACAAACTGTAAGATATTGTAACAACCCACAAATTGTAACCTGTACGAGACCTAGAAGAATACACTATATGTATGCACATAATCATATAACCATGTAGTCCTACCATGTCTATGGAATAAAAAAACTTTGACGTCCATCAAGACATCGCGATAATATTTTCTACGTATATGTTTGTGTGAAAATACAAGGCAATAAAAGTACGATAATATTAATCAGTTTGATTGTTCCACAATGACGTCATGGTTGTGATTTGTTTCTCTGAAAATTATAGCCAAATTTCAAGCTCAAGTAGAACGTCAGAATCAAAGCAACTCCATGCAGGACCACATCCACAGAGATGCACTGTATTATATACATTTGCAAACGAAATAATGCAGCACTGAGTTATTTTGCAATTACAAGGCCACTATATGTAAGTTAAGTTACCTTATTATTAACATAAGGATTTAGAAGCCTTATAGACGACAACGAGCGTTGTCAAACGCGAGTTACCAACCCTCTTTTGTTATCCCAGCCGTATATCGTTCATTGTACACCACAGTCGTTCGATGGCTTTACGCATCCTCAATGCAACCATTGTTATTGTTAATTTAATATAAAAGCAATTATACAATGCATTGTATATGTAAAACGGATGCTCTATCATACATTGGGGGAATCAGTGGCATTGGTAACACACATCATCACATCGATCAAAGTGTGTCACAACTATATTATATACATTCAGTGTTATGGCTTGTTTGACATGCATGACTTCTTAAATTCAAGTTATTTGAGTAAAGCTAAAGAATTGTTTTTGTGCTCAATTTTCAGAACTTTTAAATAGTTATCCCTTTTAAAATGGTATACAATAGAATTTTGCTACATTTTGTTTATCCTTTTATTTCATGGAGACATCGGCAATTTGAAGGATGATATACTCGTAACTATGTGCAAGAGTGTAAGTTATAAATATTTTAACTGCTTCTTAATAACTGGTTTTCGCTGATGACTGACTATGTAGGCTGCTATAAATTGACCGACATGCAAGAAGAAGAGCAACAGGGCACTCTCACATCGGTGAAATAATCGATTGTTCGGTTCGGCGGAAAACCCAAATGAAACGAGTAATCAGCGCGATGGTTTGTTCATATTTCTGTCCTGTTTTACACTGTATCCACTGAAGTTTTTATATCGATCATTTTAATGTTAGATGGATCAGGAGATCGACAGGAGATAATTCAATAATCTGATGTCAATATTTGATGATACATAACCAATGAATTGACCACCAGCTTTTTAAGATTTCTTGGCACGATTGCTCCAGTGGCAGGATATTGCCCCTTCTGTATAGCTTCCGTTGATGGCATTTACAGCCTAACCTAATAAATGATGTGGCCCCTGATGTTTCCGATATTTGATGACCCATTCCGAAGTGACCAAGAGACGTGTCGTCTGACAAGGAGAAATCAATCAGTCCATTGACATCTGGGCTGAGCGAATGACCATGCACGGGACATAACATGATGTGTTTATGTACACGGCATATCAGTTTATTAACAAATGAGACGGATTTTACAATCTTGACATACAGCTCACTTTGTATCAATTCAACAATCTATTTATTTACATTTATTTATTCAACGATAGCAGGTCCTCTGTTCTATATTATTGTTTTTTAAGTTCCAACGCACACGGCCTTAGAAACGCCTTATTTCACAAATATCACTACTACTAAGGCATTATAGTCTTTGAAGAAAAAGAGAAAAGGGTATATAAGTATGATGCTTTCATGTCTACATCATGGTTCCATCTTAACAGTATCATCGTTCAATATGACTACGTCTGGCGTGAGACATGCACTGTTCTTGCACGTGTTGCTGTTGTTCGGGATCCGATCGACTATTATAGCTAGATCTAGCAGCATATGGTACTTAAGAGCATATGTAGACGCGATCTAGAAAGTGTTCACCTTTACAACTGTTAGTCTGACTTAGCTTAACGGAATCATTGGTCTACCTCGGTTCCCGCCCTTTTTTGTATTTATCTCTGCGTACTTCATTTTGATGCGCACAGGTGTTACATGTATAGTTGTTTTAATCGTGGATAGGTAACGCGATGGGAAATAATCGTATAAATGGATAGAAATAGGAAGAAGATACAGTATCTGAGATAACGTAAGGTCTTGCTGGACCGCTTGAGCTTAAAATTAACCAGTTTTGTATCGCTTGGATTAAAAGTTAGGTTTTCAAATTCTATGTTGGTGAAAAAAAATTTATAATTATAAAGAGGTAAATTTGAGCCTACAATTTAATTGTACCTTTAGCATATTCAAGTCGTTGATAAGGTATGGGCGATTAGCGGGATTGTCGCGCAGGACGACAGCTCATCATGGACTGTAAATATTAGCCTTTTTAATTGTGAATTGGTCTAATATAAAACACACAGAGGCTAGTTGAGAAAAGCGTAACGGGCAGTCGGCTCGAAATATCCGGCTGTTCTTCTATGTTTCAAATATCTTAATATAACACATATACCAATGGGATCAACTCCAACCTACCTAAGGCTTTGACAGACGAAATATATAAATACAAAAACAAATCTGTATGATCGCAAAATTATGTTTGCTCTCGAGAAGTACAGACATATATAATTATGCAGAAACATCAGAGAGCAGCGATAGTGAGTTTGAAGATGGCATTCACCATATCATGACAGTCTCTAGCGCTACATCTCGAAAGATATTGCCAAAACCTCATGCGATTAATTCAAGACGTTACGACGAAGATACGTCTAATGTAAGAGAAAAGGGGATATGATTAACTATACAACAAAGGAAAACTCTTTGTTGTGGAAAACGCTCTAAGTCGTCATGGATGGGACACGAAAGTAATAGGACTATGCTCCGATACAGACTATCCAACGTCTCCGGAAGAGCGATTGTATTCTAGTTCCTGAACGAAAAAGCAGTGCTATGAAAGAAACCGCACGCTAGTACTTGGAATGAGAGCGATAAGTAGGCAAACATAAATATCTAATTGTATTTACATTATCCACATCGGCGTGGTCTATTGATGTTAGAGTTTATGAACAATACATGCCCAACATCATGAATATATCTCCACAAACAAGCATGTCCGATTTGCCGTCTCGTTGTTTATATTGGTTCTCTTTCTGGAGGCATTTTTTTTACAGGTCTAGACTTAAGCATGGTAACAGGGAGGTTTAGTAACCAATCAAAGCAATCCACTAAATGTGTATTCTATCTTATCACCTGGCTATTTGTATTCACTGGAGTTCACCTGCTCACCCACAGCTGTGTAATTACTCTCCTAGGGCCCACTTGCACAAAGTTTCCTTAGGCTAAGGTGCCCTTAATACTTAATGTGATACTTAAGGGGAAAATTGAGCCCCATTAGACCTTATGCTGAGGGGGTTTTGTGAAAGAGTCTCGCTTACTTAGTGTAGACCTAAGGGAAAAACTAGTCCCCTTTGCTTAAGGAGGCTTTGTGCAAGTGGTCCCAGGGTGTGCAATCATGCACGATCGAATGTGGACCCATTTTGTTTCTCAAAAATGCATTTTAATCAGACTTAAAAGGAACTCAGTATCAATTTTTGGAAAACAACAACACCGGTGTAGAAATACTACGTGCAATTATTGCGATAAAATGAAAAATGTCAACGTTTATTTATAGTTATTTAAACAAATGATGTAATTTTTAACAGCAAAACTTTAATTGCTCTTTCTGGTACTTTTTTTAAGCAGACCTTACATTTTCCATGGCATATTACTAGAAAACTATTCACGTTAGAAATTTCAAATTTGATCTAGTAAACGTTTTCTAATTTTTTAAAAGTTCGTCCTCGATTTTTTTTTTATGTCTTCCAAAATTTGTATTTTACATTTTTATAAGACTTTTCAAGCTTGGATAGACATAAAAATCAATTGTGATCGATCTAATCAAAATTTGTTTTAAAAAAATGCGGCACCGTTTACTACTTCAACGATATTCTACTATGTCAGCTAATTTATTTTGTCTTACCGTTATTGCACTTCGAGAAACCATGAAAAATGCACTCAATTTTTTTTCGTGTTGACATTTACTCATTTTGCAATACTTTTAGAAATATGAATAAGATTTTCACCACTTTCATATATTTGTAATTCTGAGTATTCACGGTTTGAAAAAAAACAACCGCTTTATTCATCTGCGTAATAGACTCAATATAACAGGTGTTCTGAAAATCGACCAATGATCCAGCAAGATCATAAGCATATTTCACTGACTTGATCCTTAAATTTCCATTAATCATTGAAAGTAGAACGGAGTAAGTTTAAATATAAGAATACGCTCAACGTAAAAATTGTCTTACAGAGAATCATCTCATGTTTCAAACTCAAAAGTGTAACGTGAAGCACCCGTCAACCAATTTGTGCCTGGTTAATGCCTCGACATCTTACTTTTGTCCGAATGATATCATGCGAAAAGATAAGAGACGTCAGATGAATGGTTTTGATTTTTTTTAAACGCAACTAAATGTTGCTCAGACACTTGCAGATATGTAGGCAAAACAGAAGAATATAACCCGGAAATGGTATGATCTGTGTTATTTCAGTTCCTGTTTACACTGTGTGCTTCCGGATGAACATCACGGCGGAATAACATGGTCTTAATGGGCTTTCTCACTCAGCCATCGTACAAAAAACAATCTATAGATTTGTCGATAGTTCAGCGTCTCTTTTTTTGTTTCCTTTCCATTTCTTTTGATGGTATTAATAGCTTGTGTTATAATAGTGAAACGTATAATGTAGATTACTATATTCTGTATTTAGCCGCCTTAATGCCTTCCCGCTTAAATCTTTTCATGTTTCATTTTGGGATGTAAAATGACGATCCCGAGGGCTATCGTGAGCTGAGAACGAATTGTCTTCGGTGTTATAGCGCTTGCAAGAAAAAATATTCCGAGGAGTGATCTTATTGCATTAGTAATCTTGCCGTTAATCTTCTTTGAGCAATTATTGCAAAAATATAAATATTCATTAAATAGTATACTCTTCATAATGTCGGGATTTCAACTTTGGTTCCGTTAACCCCATTCGTATTAATACAAATATTTCGTTGGCGAAGGTCCAATCTCCGTGGAATTTGTTCCTTATCATGGGAAGTTCAAAATTCTTTTAACAGAGCTGGAGAAACGGACTTCTGACAGGATAAGGAAAACCAGTGGGAAAACTGCGTGAGATTGTGTAGAAACTTCAGAGCCACATCTGTTTGTATTCAGTTTCATTACATCTGGAAATAAATCATTGTCAAAGGAATTTCAGACAATCCTATGACTTTAAATAAACTATTGGCAACATGACTAGTTTTCTTCTGTTACTTGTATATAATAGATTTAAATTTCCATTATATTATTTTGTAAAATGGCCGTACGTGTACGACTCAATTCATAGCAGATCTGTATTGATAATTGAAAATGGGCTGAGGGACAGTGGAATCGATGTTTGGGGTAACGACGGCTAATTAAATCTATTTAAAGTAATCCTTAATATATGAATTGTTTTCTAACTTTGTAAGGCAATAATGTGAAAGAAATTATACATTAAACTCCTGGCAAAACCCCCCAGGTTTTACTGTTTAAAGATTTATGAATTAATTTAAATGAACTTAAATAACTTTTCTAGGAAAATAAAAGAAAAATCAAGGCTGATTGTCACTCTTTCTTGAAAAAATGCAGAATTCAATGCAGATCAGAATACTGACCAGATTATTATGAATAAATGTTGTAAACATAAATAAACAGGTTTATACGATATGAATATAAACACAAACTCATAAGCTTCTCCACGTAAAAATGTAATATACGAGCTTTCCGGGCCTTGTCGAGGGAATACTATCATTCAAAAGACTTATACAATTATAAACGTGAAATAAACCAATATATGTTACGTACGAGTCTTAAGCAACATTTCAGGTTTAGAATAGCAGAACTATATGAATTTTATATATGAATATTATGTTTAATTATTTGATAAAATGAAATCGGATCTTTTAATATCTGAGGATTCAACGAAATGTCCAGAACAAGATAAACGGGTATCGAATGAATGTATGCGCGTTAGATCCAATGTCCTCACGGCTGTAACATATGGGGATTGCTAATCAGATGACTAGCTCAACAAAATAGAGCCAGGTTGGAAATAACCATGATTTGCAGATAAGAAAAGGAAAGGAATTCAATCCAATTTTATCTTTCTTAGCCCGGTATGCTATGTATAGCAGTAAAATATTTAAAAAATGTCAAAATCTTTTATGAGTGAAAATACAATGCTTTGTTGATAAACTGGTTGATAAAGTTCAAATGTTTCCGTTAATATGGTATTTTGCAATTGGGCTTTGCTGAAATTCATCCTTTGTATATTTATTGTATTGGTATATGTTACCTAAGTCAAACATCCAATGAATAAGAATCACATTTAGTAATTTTTAACATTTTGTTTCATCTTTTTTGAGGGGAACATAAGGTTTACTTAATGACACAAAACCATAAATTTGCTAAGATGGGTTTTAAAGAATTCCTAATTCAGCATTTCTCAATAATGATTAGATTAGGTTATTTATTTACCGTGAGTACTTATTACAAAAGATAATCAATATGTTTATAATTAGTGGGGGTAGTGACTGTCCTTTATCTAAACTTCTACAAATTGTTGTGGAAGGCCGATTGGCTCATTGGTCATGACGGCCGGGGTTCACTGCTAATGACTTGGTACTTTACTCTGAGGGTCGTTGGTTCGATTCCCAGGCGGCTCATTCTGCAAATTGTTTGGTCTAGATTCTATTCAAACTTACAAAGTGTCTAACGAAAATAACGAAAACACTGTTATATATGTGATAATTCCTAAACAGAAGAACATTTTTCAATTACAACTGATGTTCTTTTCAACATAGACAATGTTCCGCGTAACGTCAACATCCATTCATAGGAAAGCGCACATCAAAAACACGGCACCATAACACGGAAATAACTATCAGCAAGAAACATTTTCTACCGGTCTTTCTTGGACTAAAAATATACTGATATTTCAGTCAAAACATAAACTCAGTCAAATAAAAAACTTTACACTCGTTTGGATGTCTATAAGTTGAACATACAAGAAAAGGGGTTTTAAATAATGATTAAATTCCATTTTGTACCCACTAAGGACGGTGTACCATAAAAATCCGGTGCATAATGTAACCAGTTCCACCGAAAATGCTACGAAAATGTAAGATAGTAAAAATGGTAAGTTACAACTTGATGAAAGCATGTCAATAGCGCGTTTGCCCTCCATGAGCGTTCACAATTGCGACGCAACGTCTCTTCGTGGATTGAATGATGCGTCTGAACACAGCTTGGGGGATGCGTCGCCAGCATGGCACCAAGTTCCTGCAAATTCTGTGGAGGGTTCCTTACTTGACACATCCCATACATGTTCTATGGGCTTAAGGTCGGGAGATCTTGACGGCCACTCCATGACATTGATGCCTTCATTCCTAAGAAAATTCCGCGTTAAATTGGCCGTATGAGGTCTGGCATTATCGTGATGGATGTCAGACCTGGGCCATGAGCTGCCCAGGTCCTTAAGGTAGGGAGACCTTGACGGCCACTCCATGACATTGATGCCTGCATTCCTAAGACAATTCCGCGTTAAATTGACCGTATGTGGTCTGGCATTATCGTGATGGATGTCAGACGTGGGCCATGAGCTGCCATGATTAGCAAAAGCTCTGGTCAATGAACACTTGATCTCTGTAACCCGCAGCAGCTACATGTAGGTTTCCTTGAACGACCATCAGTCGGGAACGGGCAGGACCATTAAAGGCACCCCAAAACATAACACTACCGCTCCCAAAACGGTCCACTTCCTGAACACAACACTGGGCGTTCCGTTCATCGAGTCTCCTCCAAACTCTAACTCTCCCATCAGCGAAGTGCAAAGGGAATCTCGATTCGTCACTAAAAACGACCTTATTCCAATCACGCCGTCTCAGATGTCGTCGTGCCTAGAGAAACCGTTGACGTCGGTGTAACTGGGTTAAAATTGGTCCATGATATGGCCGGCGTGCATGTAGACGAGCATTGCGAAGGCGATGGTTTGGGCAGTCACACGACCTCTAAACAATTCATTCCTAGTGGACGTTGCAGTGAAAAATCGATTACGCAAATGACGTAAGACGATTTGTCGGTCTTCTGCATGTGTCGTCACACGTGGTCTACCCGAACGAG
>JAVFBX010185747.1:0-13956 GCA_034783855.1 Mopalia kennerleyi | reverse complement strand
TAATTATTCGCAGCAAATGACCCTTCTTACCGGCCGTGTAAATTAAATCTGTTTAATAGAAAGCTGCAATTGGCCTCTCAATGTTGCGTGTTCCAATATGTGGTATCAACAGCAGATCGAACCAAGGCAACAGTGATCTGGTGTTTTCTAAATGCTGTTAAGAACGATTTCAACACGAACCTTTTCAGAAATTGTCTCAAATAATCCATGTAAAATAATTATGTCAAAGAAAAAATAATTGTTTTTTTTTTAAGATATACAAATATTCAGTGCACTTATAACATTTGATTTTCGTTCTAAAACACCCAGCTAAAGCAAGTGTAATAAATTGACCTGTCATTGACGCAAGCAATTAAAAAAAAACGACATGATTGGGTGTATTTCTTGATATCATTTATGTGTGGCTTATAATTATGTTTTGTCTTGAATGACTTGTGTAGTTCGCCACTAATCGTTTTTCTGCATTTAATTGGATTCGCTGAATCAAGGTGAGCTTAGACCTCCCAGATATAATTGATGGCCATTACAACTGTTACATAGAGTGTTATCAGTTAGAGGTTAAACACATTACAAAAATCAATCGGAACTTCAGCTTGTGGACAGCAATGCTTTGAAGAACTAGCACTGGGTTTAATATAAAGTTGATTGTATTTGTCTACACATCGGAATAAACAAACGACGATTTTCTACGACATAACATTAAACCCTGTTAAATAGAGATCTGCAATTGGCCTCTCAATGTTTTGTGTCCGGATGTGTGATATCAACATCATACAGAACCAAAGCAACAGTGATCTGGTGTTTTCTAAACGCTGTTAAGAACTGCAAGAGCATTTCACCACAAGCCTTTTAGGAAAGTGTCTAATTAATCGATGTAAAATGTCCATGTCAAAGAAAAAATAATTGGTGTTATAAGATACATAAATATTCATTCAGTTCACTGTTTTCTTATACAATTTGATTTTCGTTGTAAATCGCCCAGCTCAAGCAAGTGTTATAAATTGACCTGTCATTGACGCAAACTACTAAAAAGAAAGACATGATTGGCTGTATTTCTTTATATCATTTATGTGTGGCTTAAATTGGATTGGCCAACCCAAAGTATTAAGTTAAACAGTTAACAAAACTCCAGTTATTTATTTGAAACAAATGCATTAAAATTATAATTATGTTCTGCATTTGGATTTATTGTGTAGTGTGCCAGTAATCGTTTTACTGGATTAAACTGGATTCGCTCAATCAGGGTGAGCATAGACCTCCCAAATATAATTGGTGGCCACGACACATGTTATATACGGTATTAATAGTTTTAATAGAGGTAAAACATAATACAAAAACCAATTGACATTTTAGCATGTGAACAGAATTAAGATGACTTTGTTTATCAATCTTTGTTTATTGTATGTAGGATAAATCAAATCACAGCAAGTGAAGGACTGTTTTTATCCGATGTGATGTCAGAAAGTCTCAAAGTTTCCAATCTGGATTACCGACATTCATGAAAAGCAAAACAACTTTGGATCGCCCAATCTGGAGACAATCCTTTTAAGTGCTCAAATCAAAAAGAAAAATCAAGGCTGAACCATAAGATGTTTGTTTTTTTCATATTGTTTTTAACTATTTGGCTTGTCTCACGACGTGACAGCAGGTAATTCCATTTCCCGCCTAAAGTGTCCCCGTACTTCCTGATGCATCAAATCTGTTCGATCCATCCAAGGCGAGTTTTTTTAAACTCCATCATGAACTGTTTCTTTTCGGTAAGATTTGGAAGACGCAGTGACGTATGTCACAAATCCAAAGGATGAGTATTTTTACCCCACAGGAACACAGTTAATGCTTCAACGAATAGATGAATTACCTTATTAAAATCCATTGTTCTATCAGGCAGCTATTTTCTAACAATGCACGACCAGGACTTGACAGCAACTACAATTTGTCCTCTCTACAACAAAATAACGTTAAATTCAAATATCTACATGGTCACTGTAAAGTTACACCACACATATGTATACCGTTTGGTTGGATGCAGCTCCAAAGATCATATCGGAGTGATTTACAGTAATGAAAAACCAAATCTTTACTTCTTAAATATAACTTTCTTTACATTGATAACCGTTGAAACCTGGGGCTTTGGTCCAGTATGTAGTTTCCATTGAAGTAGTGCAATAATAACCCGCAATCTCAAGGAAACGTTATACAACAGCTTCAGAAGACAAATCCATAATCAACCACTCGGGATTAAGCCATCAGTATTTCCTATTCAAGTTGTGTTTCCTTTGAAGTCTCAAGATCAGTTGTAGTGTTCTTGCTACAAATCTGGCGACGTTGGTATAACACAGGCATTTTCTGGTTTATTTGCTAATGTCTGGTCGTTCAGGTAGAACTGGGTTCAATTGGACAAACATGCTTAATTATTATTTGTGGAACACTTTTGACAGAAAGACATGATTTAAGTGTGTTTGCGCTTCCGGTGTAATACGGATACTTTTCTGGTCCCATACCTTAACAAAATCAATAGCATAGTGATTGTGTACAATTCGCAAGAATTTGTTTCAGAAAGTAAGGACACAGGTAAGAAGTGAATAGGCCATTTTAGTTCACAAGAGCGTGTTTATTACATGTTCATATCCAACAGCACATTTTGGTAATAACTGTCATGTTTAGCCAAATTAGTCAAGGGGGTTTTCACCCAAGTGAAGCACCTCATTATGTCTCAGGTCTACTGGGGAATCAGTTTAACATACCAGGGTAAGATCCGCAGTCTAATAAGCCAATCACTGATACATGGTAGCTGCGTCCCGGACTTCATCAACAGCTTACCAAATGTTATCCCATTTATTGGTTTTGACGCAGCCCTTGTTTCTTTTATTGACAATAACGTATAGAAATAGTATTAACACAATGATGGAATAGTCTAGGTTTTTTTGCTTTGATGTGTTTTTAGTAGAGTTTAAGAAGAAATCAAGAAAATAATTATTATAAAATTAAATTAGAAAATAAAGTATAATAAAATATTTAATCAAATCATATCCAGTACATTGTCGTTGTTTGTTTCATCAGGCTACTAAACATGTAAAACAGTCTATCAACGCGTAACAAACGTCATAAAAACCTATTTTATTTGATGAAACATAACACTTATTGTTTTTTGTTAAGCCGCTAAAGTATCAAGCAAAAATAGTGGACATTTTTTTTAGATTCAAAGCAAAATACAGCGATCAATCCTCTTCTCTGTGGCCTTTTTGACTTATTGCAAAGGGTCTAAATCAAATCAAAAGAAAACCGGCAGATCAAATTTGATTCTGCACTGATCGGTCGGTCGAACAAGACAGTCAAACTGCAAGCCATTCAATCAATTATTAAACCAATCAACCCATCAGCTATCGTCCTATCAATCATATTGTAAAACTCAAATATCCAAACTATTATCTTATTTTGCGGCCAATAATTGCTTTTTACGTGTCATAATCTGACATCGGCATTTGTTTATTTATTCTGACATAGGCTGTCATTGACTGATCCTTACTGCAACTGTATTTGATGTTTATTTATATTACCAGGAGTACGATGTTTGTCAATGCTTTATGACACCAATTTAATTGACTGTCGTAATAAAACACAATCTATTGGTTAGTGAAAGAAGAAACCCGTAGTCAGATCAATTCAGAATTCCATTTGTTACTATCGTATAATACTTTAACTTATGGATCATTTTCGATTAAATTTGACCTGGGATGCTTATATCTTATCAATAATATTTGTCATTCGCAAACATAAATCATTTAAACCAATTGTGATTCCATCGAATCCATTTACATTTAACCCAAGTCTTTTGAAAGAAAATGGTTGAATTCTTTCGCAAATGAATTGCGCAATATTGAGTACATCTGTTGAGTATCTGTCAATAAACGCAAACTAAATTGTGTTTTTTTTTGTGAAATTGCATGGACCAGTTAAACAGCTAGTATGAGGTTGTCTGCGATAAATTTAATTACAAAGATGTTATCTTTGCAACTAACTGAAATTGAAAGACAATAAATTGAGCTCTATGCCAAGTAGGTTACCTGGTAAATTGAGTTATAAACTAGAATTTAAAATTAAATAAAATGATGGCATTAAAAGCCACACTCCAAATATATATGGAATCTGTGTCGTTTTTAATATAAACGAAGGATTCGCATTACACACAATAAAAGCTTTTAAGCTGTAGATGATACAAGACTTTAAATTTAAATCTAGTACTGTTTGCTCCGTCAAGAACTATTTCTTTTCGGTGGGATTAGTAAGAGGCAATCACGTGTCTTACAAATACCACCATTTGTTTCAAACGAATAACAGGTTAACTGGTTGAAAGATCGCGAAATGTGAAACAAAACATACTGTATACTGTTTTGCCTCACGCTAACATTTTCTCTTTTAGGACTGATCTTCAAAGTAGACTGACAGACTCGACATATAAGGAGACTGAAGTTACCCATCCAAAGAACCCTGAAAAGCAATCAGTATTTCGGCAAGCTTCCCTTTTATACCTTCGGTCTTTTGTGAACAGTAAAATCATCGCGTTTGGACAGATCGATATCAAAATGAATAGTTCGTATATGATTCTAACCGAGACATTAGTGATCTGTTTACCAGTTAGCTCGTGTGTCTGCATTTCTAATCACTTCGCTTTTTTTCTTTTTCCAGTTTAGGCTACGCACAGACACGTCTAAAAGATGACTATTTTACAACACAGGAACTCAGTGCATGCTGCTAATAATGGATGAATTACCTAATTAAAACGCCATCATTCTATCAGACGGCAGTTTTCTTTCAATTCACGGTCAGGAATTGACAGCCATTACAATTAGTCTTCCCCACAACAAAATAACGTTAAGCTCCGATATCTGCTTGGTCACAGTGAAATTACACCAGCCTTCTACATACCGCTTTACCGGATGTAGCTCCAAATATGATATCCGCGTGATTTACGGTAAAGAAAATCAAATCTGTACTTCTTTTATATTGATAACCCTCGAAAGCCGCATCTTTGGTCCAGTTTACAAATAAAGATGAGTTTCCATTGAAGTAAGCCAAACCGGTTGATGGTAACAGCCCTTCGGTGGGCAATAGTAACTGGTGGTCTCGGGGAATAGCTAAACAAAATCTTCAGAAGACGAATCTGTTATCAACCACTCGGGATTAAGCTATCAGTATTTCTTATTCAAGTTTTATTTCCTTGGAAGTCTCAAGATCAGTCCTAGTATTCTTGCTACAACTCTTGCGACGTTGGTATATTAAACAAAAGCATTTTCTGGTATATTTGCTTATGTCTGGTCGTTCAAGTAGATCTGTGTTCAATTTGCTAAACATGCTTAATTTGTATTTGTGGATCACCTTTGACAGAAAGACATTTGAGTTAAGTGGGTTTGCATTTCCGGTTAATACACATACTTTTCTTTTCCCATATCTAACAAAATCAATAGCATGGTGATTGCGTAGAATTCGCATGAATTAATTACCCAGATAAACGACACAGGTAAGAAGGGAATCGGCAATGTTAGGCACTTTATGAAATATTCATAGCCATAAACATAATTTGTTAATAATTGTCCTCTTTAGCCAAATTAGTCAAGTTGGTTCTGACACAAGTGAAGGACCTTCATATGTCTCAGGCGTACTGGGGAATCTATTTAACATACCATGATCAGATCCGCAGTCCAACAAGCCAAACACTGAGAGATGGTAGCTGCGTCCTGGACTGCATGAACAGCATACCAAATGTAGTCTCATTTATTGGTTTTATTGTTTCTAGTATTGAAAGAAAACGAATAGTTTTTTGTTTTGGTGTGTCTTTAAAAATTTCTGGCGTTTTTATAAGAGGTGAAGAAGAGATCAAGAAAACATTTATTCTAAATTAAATTAGAAAATTAAGTATAATAAAATATTTCGATCAAAGTTTGGATAAAAAGTCGAGCAGCTCATTTTCGTTGTTTTGTTTCATCGTGAAACTAAACATGTAAAACAGTTTATCAACGCGTAACAAACGTCATAAAAACTATTTTATTTGATAAAATAAAATGTTACATAGCACTAAATGTGTTTTGTTAAGCCGCTAAAGTATCAAGCAAAACTAGTTCACATTTTCTGATAGTCAAAGCAAAAATACGGCTATCAATCCTCTTCTCTTTGGCCTTTTTGACCTTGCAAAGGGTCTAAATCAAATCAAAAGAAAACCAGCAGATCAAATTTAATTCCGCACTGATCGATTGCTGCTTTTATTTAAAAATAAATAACGAAAATGATTGATTTCCCGCCATTAATGCTTTGGCAATAATTATTTGGCTTCAATGAAAAATATTTTTTAAAGTGTTAAAGATGTCCGCTTTGCACCAGAATCTTTCAACGGATTTCACGTAGAATCTCAAATGGTGTCACCACACACAACATTAAACCAAAGATCCTTATGACGTTCCCCCATGTGTTTTATCTTTACCCCACAGTGGAGGAAAATTATGTATATGTTATTATGTTGTTTGGTCTTTACATAACCTTTGAAGGACAATACAAAAATGTTATTATGTTGTTTCGTCTTTACAACAGTTGAGGAACAATAAAATACTTTATTATGTAGTTTGGTCTTACATAATATTACAAGAACATTATGCCAATGTTATTATGCTGTTTGGTCTTTACATAACACTGAAGGAACGTTATGCCAATGTTATTAAGTTGTTTGTTCTTTATATAACACTTAAGGAACATTATGCCAATGTTATAATAATATGCTGTTTGTTCTTTATATAACACTGAAGAAACATTATGCCAATGTTATTATGTTGTTTGGTCTTTGCATAGGGCCTATCAGTTGAGGAACAATAAGGATATGTTAGTATGTTGTTTGCCCATGTACATTACAGTGGAGAAACATAATCTACTAGTATATGTCATAATAGTATTTGCTCTTTATAAAACAGTGGGGGAACATTATGTATATGTCATTATGTTGTTCGGTCTTTACATGGTGGAAAATTATGTATATTTTATTATCATGGTTGTTTGGTCTTTTCTTAACAGTGGGGAAACATTATGTTTAGAATTGGTGAAACTACTGCAAATTGTTCTGTTGGTTTAGTGTGTTAGTGAGTCAATCAATAAATCAGTAAATCAGTTAAACTGCAAGCTATTCCATAAATAAGTGAATCAATCAACGCACCAACCATCGACCTATCAATCAAATTATGAAAAACAAATATCCAAGGTTTTGTCTCATTTTGCGCTAGTGTATACATGTAGGTGTGATGATTTCTCACATTTTCTCTATATAGCATTTGTGGTCAATTATTGCTTTTGGCGTATCATCGTCTGACATTTACTTTTTTATGCTGACATAAGTTACCATTGACTGATCCGTATCGCAATTGTATTTGAGGTTTGTTTATATCACCACGAGTACGAGGTCTATCCATGGTTTATGACCCCGGTTTAATTGACTGTTCTTATAAAACACAATCGGGTGGTTAGTGAAAAAGAAAACCCGTTGTCCGATGAATTACACTCATGTCGGAACTTTAAAACATGTTTCAGTTGTGTACCATAAGTATAGTCAAGCTCTGTAATTCACAAAACGAATACATTATCGAGTAAATGTGGACAGTTGTATTCTTCCCATACATCAGCCTGTATAAGAATTTATTTGTGTACATGTAGGTGATTATTTGCCACATTACCCATGCACAGTAAACTTGTACAGTCCGTCGATTGCTGACCCTCTCCTCTTGAAACGGCTAACCTACATCGTTAGGGTTTTGTCCCCATGGCATTATGAGTGCATGGATGTAGTTACAATTCATAGTCTTCATTGCCCTATTAATTTACCTGGGTTGCGATTTTCTACCAAGATTCAAAAATACAAGTTTTGCACTCAGTTGTTTAAATTTTTTAAATTTTGTTTAATTTCAGAATTCCATTTGTTATAATCGTATAATATTTTAACAGGGATCATTTTCGTTTGAATTTTAAAGGGAATGCTAATAACGTGTCAATATTATTTTGCGTTTGCAAACATTCTTTTAACCCATTTGTCTTTTCATCGAATCCATTACCATATAATCCAGGTTTTTGAAAGAAAATTCTCCGATTCTTTCGCAAATGAATTTAGACAATATTGAATATATCCGTTAAAACAGATTAGAAGTTGTCAGTCACTTAACGCAAAATTAACTATGGATGTGTGTGGAATTGCATGTAGCAGTTGAAGGGCCATTTAGGAGTTTGTGTTTGTAATAAACTTAATTACTGGATGTTTTATGTGCAACTAACGGAATTTGAAAGAAAATAAATTGAAATCTAGGTCAAGTGATTTGATTGTTGCCAGGTTTACAATGTCCCATTTCAAACAAATAGGGTTATAAACTAGAATTTAAAATTCAATAAAAAGATAGCATACAAATTCACATTCCAATTATACATTTTGTGTTGTCTTTAATTTAAGACAAGGATACGTATAACAGACGATAACAGTTTTAAAGCTGTGGGCAACACAATACTTTAAATCCAAATTTGGTATTTAATATTTTATTATTTTAAATGTAAAATTACAATTAAGAATAATAGAATCATTAATTAGGCCAGCCACAGTTGTTGGTTAGTATACGACGAAGCGTTTGAATTTAACCGCGGAATTTGTAAGTGGTACCGATTTAAATCTAGACCACGAATATTATGACAGATCCCAACAATGCAGAGAGCAGTAAAGCTGTCATGGTCTTGGAATACATATATTCCCGTGGAAGGTTGACATTCACCCAAAATATGCAAACATTTTAACATCATTCTCTAAAGTATTTTAATTATATGCCGTATTTGCTTGTGTAAGGTTAGTAATGTTTCAAAGATTTATATAGACGATTTTTGGTGAAAAATATGCTATGTTAGAAAATATTATCATAACTGTTAAAAATGCATTCAGAAAAATCCCTTGCCTAATGATCAGAATTGTAGGGCCCTATTTAAAGGCACTTATCACGGACTTATTCATAAATGATATTTTATTTTGAGAATACATGAAGTTAGAAGGACTACTTTTCCTTGTTTAAAGAGGTTTGGATTTCTCTACAGGGATCATCAGATTTAATTGTGTGTGGTATTGAATTCTGGTAGTGTTTGTAGGAAACCGAGCCAAACCTGTAGGACCTGGAAGCCACCAAAGATGTAACATAGTTTCATTGTCCTATACTGTGAAATCACACTGCAGAGTAGAGTAAACTTACAACTCCAATAAAAGATACACATGGATACAGGGTGATTCAATATTTCGGTTTAATTTAAAACCATTGTCAAGGCAAGTGACTGGCCGTTCTATCTGTGACAATATCAACATTGCATTAATATCAGAAAATATACAAAAATATTGGTACGACAACCGGTACTAGATTCGTATTTTGAAACTTTAATGTGGCTACTGAGCGATATGAATTGTCTCAGCAAGCTAATTGTACAAAACATTATCGGACGGTATTTTTTATTTTACGCACACTTGCCGGTTTGTGCAAAAACTTTATATTACACTCTTACTATCAATATCTCTAGATAAGTCTAGATGATATGATAGACTATCGGAGGTACATAACTCTGCGTCTATCGAATATGTCAAAAGCTACTTGATGACTCCTGCTCTTACACCATAAGAACATAGGAAGCAAGTTTCAACCATCTGTCATAAGTCACCTTCAACTATATGCTAAGTTTGACCTAAATGTCATATTTTCCGATTTTGACGTTTTCCATTATTATGATTAGATTATCCATTCTAAGAGCAGACATGAACTTTTCCTGAAGTTGACAAGTAATCGAAGTTGATATAGCCAGTAAAAGCACAAGTGCATTTAAAAAACTGATGTTTCTGAATTTATTTGAAAACATATCTCATCATTTGAGATATTTGATATGCAGGTGTTATGTGCATGTTTCTTTCACTGCTACAATGAATGCTGTATTTTCATATACATGCCCCAGTCGGTCAGTCTTGTTTACATCTGGAGAAAGTAAAGACTATTCTTGCAGATTCCTTGACCCAATTAGTCCTCAGCTAATTTAATTTGGAAATTCGTTGATTGGTAAAAAATAGGCTTTCCAGACCGTTGTTTGTGCTGTAGTTTATATCTTATATTTATAAATTATATCTGGAAACATACAAGGGTGATAGATCAACCGGTCTAGGATCTGTCACAACATGTTTGTATTTTCCTTCTTTTTTCTTCTAATTGTCTTGTTCTAGAACGTGGCAGCAGGATAATTCCATTTTCCGCCTAAAATGTCCCCGTACTTCCTGATTCATCGAAGTTGTTCGATTTATTCTTTAACGCGAGATTTTTTTTACTCCATCAAGAACCGTTTCCATTCGGTGAGATTTGTGACACGTTAACATTGTCTCTTTTAGGACTGATTTAAACTTAGATATACAGTCTGGATATATAAGGAGACTGGAGTGCCTCAGTCAAAGAACCCCTGAAAAAACAAAAGGTTCCCTTTGATACTTCCGGTCGTTTTAAAAAAAGTGGCCTATGTTATCAGTAAAATCGTCACGTTTGGATAGATTGATATCAAGATCAATAATTTCAATAGGATCGTAACCGAGACATTAGGGATATGTTTACAAGTCAGCCCGTGTGTCTGCATTTCTTATGTCTTCAGTCTATTTCAATTCCAATTTGGACTACACACAGACATGAATTACGTAGTTAAAAATCAATAATTCTATCAGGCAGCTATTTTTTAACATTTCACGGTCAAGACTTGACAGCCTCTACGACAAAATAACGTTAAGCTCAGATATTTGCATGGTGACTGTAAAGTTACACAACACATAATGTATATACCGTTTGAATGGATGCAGTTCCAAAGATGAGATCAGGGAGATTCACAGTAAAAAAATCAAACCTTTGCTTCTTAAATATAAAATTCTTTATATTAATAACCGGAAAACTGTAGCGTTGGTTCAGTATAAGATTAATTTCCATTGAAGAAGGCCAAACCAGTTGATGGTAGCAACCCATTCTACCGTTAAACAAAAACTTCAGAAGACAATATATTATCAACCACTCGAGATTAAAGGACAAGACCACCCAAAAACCGTGTTTTCTACATAAGTCAAACATTTTCTGTCCAAAGCAATACAAAAATTCTGATGTTCCTAACCCGATCATAACACTAGTTATTTTCCATTAAAGAGGAACACCGAAACCACTTGAATCATCGAATCCTGTGTACAGCAGACTTCACTGATCTATCATTGGATAGTTCAAATTTGGCTGACCAACCAGAGTGCAGGAAAACTTAGCCGCACAGGATTTGATGACTCAACTGGTGCTTGTGATCCTCTTTAATGGATGATAACCAGAGTAACAAACAGGTTATGGAAATGGAAATTAATGTATTGTATTACGCACAACATTTTTAATTATTTATAGAATATGGTTTTTGGGTGGTGCTTGTGATCCTCTTTAATGGATAATAACCAGAGTTACAAACAGGTTATGAAAATGGAAATTAATGTATTGTAATACACACAAACAATTTTAATTTTTTTTATAGAATATGGTTTTTGGGCGGTCTTCTCCTTTAAGCTATCAGTACTGTCTGTTCAAGTTTTGTTTCCTTTGAAGTCTCAAGATCATTTCATGTGATCTTGCTACAAAGCTGGCGACGTTGGTACAACAAAGACATTTTCTGGTGTATTTGCTGATGTCTGGTCGTTCAGGTAGATCTGTGGTCAATTTATCAAACATTCTTAATTTGTATTTGTGGAACACTTTTGACGGAAAGACATACGTTTGCATTCTGGGTTAAAAAACGGCTACTAATCTGATCCCAGACAGTAACAAAATCAATAGCATGGTGATTGCGTATAATGCTCGATTACTTGTTTCGGAAACAAATGACAAAGGTAAAAAGAGAATCGGCAATTTTAGGCCACATGAGCATTAATGTCATATTCATATCCAAAACCATAATTTGGTAATAACTGTCATTTTTAGCCAAATTAGTTAAGGGGGATCTCATATTCGCTAGAAGCGATCTCTGATTTCTTTCTTGATCGAATGGTGTTTACCATAGAGTTTATGTCTATTTAGCTTACGTGACGGTCATGTAGACATACCCTAGTTGTGTATATCCACAGCTCACACAGCTTAAAATGGAAATTGTTTGCTAGGTAAGAGAATTAAGGCTGCTCCGGTGCTAAGTAAAGACTGGATCATCTGACTGTCCTGACTGAGAGATCGTCTGGTTCGTGGCATCGAAGTTAAACAAAAAAATAGCCAAGTTTTTTAACCAAGCGAGAACATGTGCGGCTAATGTTTCTTTTGTATAAGACGTTTTGGTTCGTTGTCAAACCCACTCAATAAATGGATTATATTAAAATTCCCGATCCACCCTCTTAACATTTAGCAAACGGTTTTAGTCGGTTAGAAGTCTAGTAATATTACATAATGATTCCCGTGGATACAATAAGTCAGCCATTCACTTCGGACCTTAAACAACATTGACAAGGCAACAGTGGATCGCCCGTTTTTATTTGAAGAGTACACAATTTGATGCGGTTCACAATTTGAGGGCACATGGGAAATAAATTAAACACCGTAACTTCATAACCGACAAATGGCACTTTATAAACTTAGATTAAGATTATCAAATATACCGGAATTTCATTCACATCAAATCGCGTTTCATACATCATAGTTTTGGATGTATTGATATGGTGCGGCGATATTGTCTTATTAACCTGTCGGAGAACGAGAGAGTGGCGTTCCCTTGGCGCACTCTTCCTCGCCGTCAAAAAATAACACGCCTCTCAAAGCTGTCCTGAGCCAGAAAAACAGACCGATAAAGCCTCTTGGGACAAACCTCTACAAATATGTATGAATTTATGAAAATAATGGACTTGGCCAACAATTGTATCTCGTGTATACTTGTGGGGAAAATAAGTCAACGTTGAATCTCCAATGGGGCCAATCTACTAATATTTTTTCCTTTTATTTTTTCTTTTCTTTTCGTTGTTGTTTTGTTTTGCAAAGTAATCCCAAGAATGTAGCAAGATTTAAGTTTTCTTAACTCACAATATTTGTTTAACCAAAGGGGTTTAATCGCTATGTTTATAAAGACAAAATGACAACGCCTTTGACCGGATCGATGCTTAGACCGTTTGATTTGCAGAACTACCAATCTACATAAAATAAAGTTAATAGTATTTGTCCACACATCGGGAAAGACAAACGACGATATTTAACGAAATAGTTTTAAAGCCTGTTAAATGGAGAACTGAAATTTGCCTCTCGAAGTTCCCTGTCCCGATGTATGGTATCAAATGCATATAGAACCAAAGCAACTGTGATCTGGTGTTTTTTTCTAAATGCCGTTAAGAACGATTTCAACACGAGCGTTTAGGAAATTAAAATATTCACTGTGAAATGTCTATGTCAACGAAAATTTAAATAATTGTTTTTTTTAACTGTTGGGGCTTAATTTTCTTATAAAATTTTATTTTCGTTGTAAAACGATCAGCTCAAGCATGTGTTATAACTTGACCTGTGGTTGACGCAAACAATTAAAAAAAAACATGATTGGGTGTATTTATTGACATCATTTATGTTTGGCTTAAATCTGGTTGGTCAGCCCGAAGCAATAGTTAAAATAGTTTGTTTCAACAAACTCCGGTTATTTATGCATTAAAGTTATAATTTTGTTTTTCACTCGGAGTTATTGTGTTGTTTCCCAGTTATCGTTTTACTGGATTAAACATGATTCGCTTAATCAAGGTGAGCTTAGACCTCACAAATATAAGTGATGGCCACGACACATGTTATATAAGTTATTAGCAATAAGAGGTTAAAATATAACAAAAAACAATTGAGCCTTTAGCATGTGAACAGTTATAGTATGGTTTTTGTCCATATTTCATTTTTAGTATGTGGGATA
>JAVFBX010185736.1:0-13957 GCA_034783855.1 Mopalia kennerleyi | reverse complement strand
CAATTTTTTATGTACGTCGAGAAGGCCCGGCCTACATTGGCAATTGCCGAAACCTTATGTACGTCGAGAAGGCCCGGCCGAAACTACCACTGGGGGCCGCCCAACTGGCGGGGAGGACTCCAGGAAAAAAGTGCGCCAGAACCCCCCTCTCCTATAGTACTGCACCAATCTGGTCGCGTTGATATTATAACTCTGCACTACGCTCAACTCGTGTTCCTCGTGCACGATATTCGCTTAAAGAAAGAAGACGAACGCTGATCTGAATTGTAACATTATATATGTTTTCTGCTGTCTGATAAGCATGAAGTCCCTTATTGTATCTGTGCGAACATATTGTGTACACCTGCTGCCATCTGTTTCTATCTGATATAATGTGAGTACTGTGCTACTGTTGTGTTGTATGTGTCTGTATGTCTACTCACTCGTCTAGTTAAGATCGCTGTGTGTCTGTCACACCTGTCTCATATTCCAATGCTTATTGGCTGACTCCTTCGCATTCATTCCAGCAAATCTCTTTATGAGGCAAATCCGTATTGTCATGGCGCCAATCATTCTGTTGAATTGGTAGCCACATTCTACAATGTGTCTGTAAATATGGCCACTGTAACAGCAATCCGGGTGTCTGAGTTACTATAGGTAGTTGTTTGACCTGAATACTAAAATGAATAGTTTCTATTAAAGCAGTACACAAAATGACACCCTTACCGTTATAGCCATATTTAGGTTTCCATGTGCATCATTGGAAGGAGTAAAAAAATTAAAATGGTACTGTTCGGTCCAGCGTCTAGAACTATGCATAAAACTATTATGAGATCCTTGTAAATGGGTTACTTTTATTGGTTACTAGAGAGATAATTTACATAATGTTTTTAAATGTCTTCTTTGAAGATCACGTGCCTTGGACCAGAATGTTTCAATACCAAGTCATATTGGTCAAGCAATATTTTGGCTTTTAGAGAACAGAGAACAATATAAATACAATATAAATACATCAGAAACATAGATTACCCCTTACATCGCCAGGGCAGCATGAAGCTCCATCGGACCACATGACATAGCTATCTCCATGACAAAGCATGGAATACTTTTTGTATTTCTTCTAGATGATCTTGTAACGCACTGTTCTAGCTTAAATTCAGGTCCCCAATTGAGTTGAGGTTTCCATTTTGTTGTAGAGCCCTCTGATTAAAAGAATAGCAATACTGCCATTACTTAGCTCTTGGGGAATATTAACTTTAACTTTCTTCACATCTTAAGTGTGTGCTGGTGTTAATTACTGCTGGAATATAGTGCCGTCATAGAGGTACGGCGTAAAACACGAATCAATCAATATGTCAACCAACTGTTGCTGAAAGTTATATGTGCTTAAAGCCAATTTGGCCGTTTTAGTTTTATTTAGTATTATAGACAATTAAAAGTGACATACTAAGTAATTGTGTTTGTATTATTTGCTGGTTTATTTTTTAGTATCCACGTTTCCCAGCAAACATTAGGGTTTTGGTCCGATATTGGCATCATTACTACTATGCCGACGTATCGAAAACGGCAAGTCTGTAATGGTCCAGCACTGGCCCAGTATAGAGAGTAGTATTTGTTGTTCCGGGAACGCGTTATCCGGCTAGTATTGGGTCGCCGTAATGGTCCCTTTACTGGTCTCATATTAATGACTCCATTCTTTGTACCGGATATAGACATAATTGCCAATGCTGGTTTGATGGAACTGACCTAGACTTGGACCGATGGCTGGCTCTAATTCTTACAAAGATTGGGCCAATCACAACCGGAATTTACACACTGAGAATAAAAGGATTTATTTTCTCAAATGTTTGTCTGCTTTTGATCACTTGTGCTTAATGAGTTTAACTAATTTAGGTATGTTTTGGTTTTCTCAATGTGCTTGACAATTTAATTGATGGCTATACCTGTACATATTTAGGCTACCTTATTAAGACGAGGTTTATACCTATAACAATCTCCAACCTGAAAAAAGAAGAGTGGATAACAAATACAAATACAACTCTTTGGAAAACATTAACATTACAAACAAATTTTTAAACTAATCTGACGCTTGAAAAAGAAGCTCCAAAAGTGTAGCAATAATGTTTGTTTTTTACATAACAATTTTTCTGTTAACGCTGTTTTTTGTTTGTTTTCAGAAGCAGTTTTTAAAACTGACGGTGATAAGACAATATAGGCCGAGGTACAGAGAGAGATAATGTTATGGCTGCAGACTGCAGATAGAAATGGAGGGCGGAAGCATAGACTAATGACAAAATGTGCCAGGGCGACACAGAGCCCTGAAGACTCAGATAAGCATTCATACCCCGTCCCATTAAATGTATCTGTTTTACTTGTTAAATGAAAGATTTCCTACATATATTGGATTTTCATTGTTTTGTAAAATGACAACAGTTGTTTGTGACCTCAACGTTAGCAGTTGATGTTAATATTTTAATGTGAAACTGAACTTATGTCTGGAACGGATTTTTGTTTACCAATCATGTTTATTATGTAATATTTGACAATGATGTAGACTAGCCTAGGCGTGTATAGCTGTTTGGAGTTCGAAAAACACGCAGCTTTCTGAAAACGTGGAGGCCTCTGGTAAAAAACCCCAAAGCTGATCAAGATTATGCTGATATTGTTGTGTTCATGGCCCCATGGTCCCTGTTAAAAGGAATCCATTATAAAAAGTTAATAAGCCTACATGGTTAGAAAACCGCATGAATTTTACTTCGTTCTGTTAAAAATGTTTTCCATCGGTATTTCGACCCCCGTCGTCAGACTACTAAGATACTGAAGCTGTTGGAATTCAGCTAGAAATGTAATAGCTTCGGGTTCAATGACCAAATATGCCAGCTTATTAAGGGCTGTGCTGTGTGCAAATGGTGTAGTCCCTCCCCTTTGCTTCCCTTTTGTATGGCAAAGTTAGATTATGCCGTGCTTAGTAGGCCCTGTTGTATCTCTGTTTGATATTTGATATTTGGATACCATATTTATCCACTGGTAGCATTCCAGAGATGACCTTTATCTCTACTTGCCACTCTTAATCAAAATGATCCAAAACACTAGCCTACTATCAGCCGATGGTAGGGTGTAAGAAGAGTCTCAATTTAGATACAGCAAGGAGTTTTGATCTTAAGGCTACAGATACCCACCAACTACTATATGTGACCCGGCATAGCAAAATGAGTCGCAGTGACCCTATTTTCTTAATTGAGGTTTTAGTACAATCGAGAAGACAATGATTTCAGCTTTAAAATGATGCATCACTCATAGGTCTATGATGTTTCATCTCTGATATATCGCGGTTTGAAGTTGGCGATTGTTTTGCTTTATTTAAAGATAATTAAATGGCATAGTTATAAACTATAACCAAAAAAACGTTTACAGAGAATTTTTTGGATTAAAGCGCTTCAAATATTGTTACCACTAGGTCTCAATTGGGAACTAAGCAAAATGTGAATGTCTTTTGTCTTCCAATAAAGCCAACGTATGACATAGTTTTGTAGTCTCCTTATACAGGAATATCGTCATTATATACCCAGAATGTCTATTCCACTCTCACCAAAACCCTTTATAGCATACAGGAGAAATACAAATCCAAAGGACCTACTGGTTAAGGCGAAACTTTCCTCTGTCTCAGACAGTTTGTAACACTCATTCTCTCTAGCCCATATAACTCAATCCGAGTTTTTTTTCTTCGGATAAACATACCATGAATATACGTAACAGCTCTACTGCACGCACCTCTCACAACGCGCAAACCTGACGTCAAGCACCACAAGGCAACAGCTTATTGTGATCAAGTGTATTCATGGTTACTCATTTTAAGGACAACCATCATCGTGTATAGACATGAATTTCAACACGACCACATTTACATGTATCAAGGTATGTTGCTAAATCGTTGACAGTTTATCGTCCTCTCGTCTATTTTTGTTTTGTTACAAGCTGGGTAATTTTACAGAAAGTGACCCCATGAGTTATAAATACATCTCAGAAACTTAATAAAGCATCGTTATTAGTCTTAAAAAGGTAAGGAATTGATCAAACCATAATCAGGATAAATTAAACAGGAAACAGTAAGGTTAAATATTTACATACATAAATTATACGTGTTAAGTTCCATAACGATCAAATAAATTTAACTTTGTAATATTTGTAATTCCTGAAAATGTATTATCTTTATAATCTGCCATTGTTCAACATAGCAGCGTGTGCATTGCCTGGTGTCATTAATCCCTTTCAATTGCCTAATATTATTTTCGTTATCATGCTTGTATTTTCAAATATTTATTTTTAGCTCGTTTAAAATCTATAAGAATCCCAGCTTTTGTCATGAATGAACAAAATCAAAACGGTAAAGACAGAAATATTGCAATCGGGGTCATGACAATCCTGTTCTAGATTCTAAATGACACATACAGTGTATTCAATTGAGGTATTTAGCCTCTTGAAGGACATAAACTCCAAAGATTAAAAGACAATTCATTTCGACTCAATATAGGGTTTTTCCAACGTATTTCTTCTGGAGGCTTTATAAATAGATGATACAAAAATTTTGTGAAATCGAAGTGAACGTCAAAGCTGCGATTTAAACACATGTAGACAACATTTTCTCTTGGAGGTCCTTGTTCGCATAACCCATACCATTATAACTTATAATATAGGGTCATTGAGAAATCAAAGAATAGCTGTTTTAACCCTGATTAAATAAACATCAATTCCTTTAGATTTTATTGAAAAGGCTTCGTGTTTAAATACTAGTATCAAATTTTGCAAGTTCGAAGTGACGCGATGGTATACATTGTTAAGTGTATAAATATTGCTGACTTAAGTTTGTTGGAGTCATGTAGTGACTGCTGGGACCCCCATCGATTGCAGTCGATCGCATATATACATCGAACCAGTACCAAGTTTTCCCAATTATAATTAGTTCTTTTTTTTTCCGACTTGTTATAGCCTTCTTAACTGTGTAGAAACCAATGATAGTTTAATGGCCATAGCTGGGTTGTTTCTCTATACTCTTAAAGTGATTAAAGGCTTATTTCTGGTATTCAGATCTTTTTACTTGGATGAATCAGGCTGCCCATGGACAAGTCAATTTCAGGGATTGTCCCTGAATGCATTCAGGGGGGTTTATATGCCTGAATTATACAGGCTATATCTTCTCCCTAAGTTTCAGGTTGAAGTCGCAATTGTTCAGGTGGCGGTTCAGGGTTATTGAACTACAGTGTGTTTTTTTTTCAGGAGAATTGTATCCACAGCTTTACCCAGCTTGATGTGACCTTGGTTCAGACAATCAAAAGCACATTCACATCACGATTTTTTTTGTATGCTGAGGCGAGGTCATTTTAGCCAACTAGTTCCTTGGATATCCAGCAGGTTTACTATATTTTAACACCAAGTACAATTGCTATCTATTTCGGCCAGGTAAATTCAGTCAAACGTACAAACAATTCCTGGAATTATTAGGAATATTCAAATTTCAGGATCATTCACCGCACGCTATCCTGAAAATCCAGGACTGTCAAATGAAATTCAGAGCGTCATGGGACAATCCCTGAATTAATCAAGGTTATCTATCTAATTCCATGGTGTTTCTCCGCACGGTGTCCTGAACATAAAGACAAGTTACCTGGTAGTCAGAGAAATTAACAAACTTTATATATTCAGGAGAATCCCAGCAAACATTGTGGTGCCGGGCCAATCCTGGCCCGATAACGTCTTATCGATCGGGCCATTCCAGATGCACCGATTTCGTGCGCGTATCAGCAGACACATCGGCGCGTAATCGGCCCTGTACAGTGTATGGCAAGTAACCCAGCATTCAGCCGGAATATGCAAAAACTGGACCAACATTGGCATGACTAATCAGGGCCTATATTGGCGATGCAGTATTGTGCCAATGTTGTCCCTATTATTGTCCGATATAGGGCAAATTTTGGGTGCCAATGCTGGGCCAGTTGTAAAAAAACAAGAATTAATTATACAGTGCTTAATTTCTTTATTCCATCTTAATTGCATTCCAATGAAGACTTTTCGTCCATTTAAAGCGTGGTAGAGTGAGTCGTATACGGGCGTTCGCCTGGCAGGACAGGGCGTCCAGATATTGAAACATTGTCGGCTAAGCTATGTTAACATGTTTTTTCTGCACTAGCATATCAAAGCAAACAACTGTTAAAAGGATGAGGGTATGGCCTCAATCTTATGATTTAAAATGTAATAAATATTTCGGAAACCTTATATTTAACAAGGTAAAGAGAAACAATAAACAGATACATTTAGCGGGGCGGGGCATGACTGCTAATCTGAGTCTTTAGGGCACTGTGTCGCCCTGGCATCTTCTGCCATAAGTCGACGCCTCCGCCCTCTATTTCCATCTGCAGCATTCCACAGCCATATCATTCTCTCTCTCTATCTCTCCCCCTATCTCTATCTCCCTCCCTCCCTCCCTCCCACCCTCCCTACCTGTACCTCCGCCACGCCGGGAGATTCAAAGCTGCTTCTGAAATAAGAGGAATATATGACACTAGATCTATTGAGTACATTTTTATAGAGTACATACATTTATATTAGTTACTGACAAGATGAAGGCAATAATATAGCATACCCATGCGGAGATAGAATTAGATATTTTCTTTACAATGATTGGATATGTCCGATAAATAAAGTGTAGCAAAGATATTTTTATAAAATATTTATATTATAGACATCCATCTGTAAAATGTAATATCTAATCCAGTTCGTGCATGTAGGCATTTTATTGTCATGTTAAATTTAATAAACAAAAGTAGTTAACTATTTGAAAAAATAAATCTGTATTCTCAGTGTGTGTATGATATTGTTAATCAAATGTATGTGTAGAACATGTAGTTGTTTTTGTTTAACCATATACTTTGAGAAATTATAGGATAGTCATACGAAAACAGAAAAAGCAAATTTGCGTAAAACATTGGTACAATATCCAACAATTACGGTACACAGATTTGAGCAGACGACCCGTGATCCACTTGCCTCTATCCCACAAGTTCATATTCAATACTTCCGGTTTTGATTGGACCAATACTGGCCCAATTTCTGTTTGCCAGAATTGGGTGAGCCATTGGTCCAATACTGGGTCAGTTCCATCAAACCGGCATTGGCAATTACGTTTATATTCGGTACAAATAATGCAGTTGTCGACATCGGGCGATTAGAGGCCCATTAACGAATACCCAATACTGGCTGAATAACGCTTTCCGGTACAAAAAAAGAATACTCTCTATACGGGGTCAATGCTGCAATGCTGACCACTAAGCCACGGCCGCGGGATTTGGTTTATAAGTTCCACTGATTAATGTATATTGTCAGGTCGGTTAGTACAATACATTCCTCGTTCACAACCCAGTCAAGGATGTTAAGTATGCTACATAAAGCACAGATTTCTAATTGTGAAGAACATTAAACGAACCGTTTACATACAAAGATAAGCTAGCATTTCTGTACCAAACAAGTTTCGTCAGAAAAAAATAGGAAAGATGAGTTTGCGATTTGAGTGAGACTTTTTAGTTCGTTTTTGCTTTGTAAAGAGATGTACTGGTCCTGTTTGACTGAACAGTAACCAATTATACTTTGCTCTTTATACAGATTTAAGGACTGTGGCCAAGAAGAACTGATAACGTGAGGGTAGGAAATGGAAGCGATCAAGTATATAACGTTAGCATTCGCACTTCTCACCACTGCTATTCTGGGATTAGAACTGTCTTTCAATGTATACGCCCTTCAACTGAAATCCACATTCAACTTTACTCAAACAGAAGGTGAGTATTAAACGTAAACAAACTTGTTTTACTTTGGAATGTATAGCATAAAAGAAGGCCGTGCAAACGTTTGGTTGGGTCACATTACAGGTGTAAATATTTTTGCGCAGCAATAAAAAGTAAAAAACAAAAATAAAGGCGGGCAATCTATTTCAATGAGCCCCCTTTATCATGGAAATCAAATAAAATTACTTATTTTGCTTTTAGAAAGGCGAGACAACCACGCAAATATCTAGTCCTATTCATTTTGCATGTAACCAAAAAGAGGCTTGGCACCGGTAGTCGAAACGAATACGAGTCCTTAGCAAGACTTCGGTCACCTATAAAAGTATGTACATGTCTTTAATAGCAAAAAGGGACAACAATCATGGGTAACACCACGACTTTTAGGCCTATGTAACACTACGACCTGTCATGACACCACTGACAGACCAAATCAGTATGTTCTTGTAATGTTTAATGCTCGTTGTTATAAATTCACATTCCGTATATGTCAAATATTTATATGTTTTTGAGGAGCTTTAAAACAACCCAAAAATTCGTGAAGAAGGAAGACTCGCAAGATCTATCTATCACCATGGTAATGTACATGCGCATTGGCAACTGTCAAGCTCACCCGTTTTCCGAACGTTTTTCGGAAACGGGCGAATGAGAACAAACCGAGTACCTGATTGTATTTGGATTGGGCCTGGATAAGGCCGAGCTGCATATCCCTGTATATTGTTATCCCTGGTAGAACGATTACATCTACTCGACCAAACTCTATATTGGTTGATAAAATTGAAAGCAAAGATGACTAACCAAATAATAAATATATATCGCCGATATCCTCACTTTAGCACATAATTTGTCTTACAGCAACTTTTGAGAAGTGTTTTTGTCTGAAACCAACATAATTTAAAATTCTGAGTGTTCGCCAACCGGATTATTCATCATTAAAAAAGGTTCTGCCTGGATCAACTATGTCTTGATCTCACAACTTAACTTGGTATACACTTCTGTTAGGAATCATTTTAAGACATTTTCAATAACTTTTTTCTACTTGGTATAGTCCCAAATAGTTAAAGAGTGTTAAAGTAACATCTATATTTAAAGATGGGGACACAAAGATTCAAAATTATATAGCTTGTCAGTTTGCTTGTAATCACATTTTAAATCAATGAATAAAGAATTAATCAATCAATGAATTAATTAATCAATCCATCAAACGTCTGCAGGCCTATATTGTTATCGCCATGTGCGATCGTCCGTCTGTACGTGTATTTTACTATAGCTGGAGACCGATGCAACTTTAGATAGTTAAATTTGAAATACATGTATTATCAACATTTGACAGATTTACATTGCTATATAGAATACACATTTTAGACTAAATATACCCGTCTTCCTGTCTTAGATGCTCTGGCTTATATTACAATGTACAGTTTTCTGCCTTTGTGAATTTTTAATCGACTGAAGTAGTTGTGATACTGATAGTTTTTAAATGAAGGCTTACTATTTGTTTAATTGAAATATTGTGTTGTGCTACGTGTTAAATTATTGATTTATTGTTTCGCATTTCCAAAAATGTGTTCTGCTTTTTATATTGTGGATGAAACTATTCTGAGTCTCCAATCTTGGAGTTATTACGCCTTATTATGAGCTTCCGAACAATCCCCGTCTGAAGTTTGTCACTTATAATATCTTAATGCTAATATTATTAATATTATTATAATATTAGCAAAAAACAAAAGACGCGGAGCTGTTTTGATTTTTAGAATCTGATTTTAATTTGATTGGTTATCTTAGCTACCTTGGGAACCCTTTCGAAGAACAGTAGTTTGGGATTACAATTTACATAATTATCTCCCCTTACGCATTTTCACGTGAATGTTATAGCTGTAAAACCAAAACATGTTAACTGACGAAACAAGATGAGTAGCTAGCAGGTCTACTACTATAAAATCTTTTTTTAAACATATGCTCATTATGCCAGTCACATCACCTATTCCTACTTTTGTTTAAGAACAGTTTTTTTTTCTTCTTCAAAGGGCCAAAGGGTTAGAGTTATGATGTTCATCACCATATTTTTTAATACGCAATGTACCGCATTTGTTTTATGAAACCTAGTAAACTGCATCTATGGTATTAAAAGAAAAAGCAAAGTTATTATCTGTTTTTGAGTGATGGCCATTTTGGTTTGCAAAATTACATGAAATGCAATTCCATTTGTTTCTTAACTGGAGGTATAAATTTAAAGTTAATCGGTGAATTTGTTCTTAAAATATGACGTTTACAGCAAAAAGGCGTAAATTTGTTAATATTATACAATAGTAGTCATATTGTTTGCGTAATTTGGTGAAATGCAATCCTATCCTTCGTCCTAATAGTAGAAAGCTCAAATCCAAGTTAATCGGTGTATTTGTCTTAAGCTGTCACGTTCATAAAACATTGGAGTAAATACTTTGTTAAATCTTGCAATGGTGGCCATTGTTTTTACAGAATTTGGTGAAATGCAATCCCATATTTGGTTTTAATGGGGGAAACTACTGTAAAAGTTTCAAGTTATTGGGTGAATTTGTTCCAAAATTTATAACATACAACACAAAGGCGTGAATATAGAAAAAGTATGCAAAGGCAGCCATATTGTTTGGCGCAATTCAATGAAATGCAATAAATTCCTAGGTCTTAGTCGGAGGAAACCAACTTCCAAGTCTCAAGTTAATCTTTAAGTTGGATCTCAAAATTATAATGTTCTATGTATTTAGGTGTTAATATTGTAAAATGATGCAATGGCGACCATTTTGATGAAATGCAATTCCATCTCTTGTCTTCATAGTAGAAGGCTATATTTCAGGTTAATCTTTAATTTGTTACACAGTGATCGTGTTCACAACATACATGTATACATACATGAATATTGGACAAGTATGATGGCGGACAATTTGTTTTACGGAATTCGATGAAATTCAATCCTATCTAATGTCTCATTCGGAGAGGCTCGCGGCCGTGGCGTAGCGGCTAGCGAGTGCGCTTTGTAAAGCCTACTTCGCTGTACCGTTCATGGAACGAGTCCGTCTGTCGGCCCTCAGGTATATGAGTGAGTCACAAGATGTGGCTCCGGCTATCCGGTTTTCCATCATAATAGTGCAAGGAACAGTGTGAAGTGGACAATCCGTCGTCATATAAGTGAAATACCCTTGAATACGACTTTAAACCCCAAATCAAACAAACAAACGAATCAACCGGAGAAGACTATTTTCAAGTTTCAAGTTAACGCGTGAAATTGCTATCGCGTTAAAAAAATATTAAGACATGAATATTGAAAAATGATACCATGACGGCCAACTAGTGTTTTACAGAACTTGGTGAAATCCAACCCTATCCATTCATTGTCTTAAAGGCTGGACACACCTGTATTTCAAGTTTCAAGTTAATCCGTGAATTCTTCTGTACTTATTATCATGTTTTACTTGTTTATCCGTTATTTGAAATAATAATTTGAAATAAGAAAAGCATACTATTATAGGAAAAATCCTAACAGAGAAAAGGCTTCCTCTCTATTGTTAAATGAGGCAAACACGATATTACGAAATCTCGCAGCCTACATACACAAATCATTTGAGTTGAGAAACAAATTGTTTTACTCTGTGTAGTTTTCCATTGTATTGATATATGTTTAATTATACATGCATGCTTTGTATTTCCTGTGGGCCAGATGGCCAAAAAGCAGTGAAATATATATATTATTATGTTCAGAACACATACAGGCTGAATATTCTAAGGGTTATTTTGTTTAACGGAATTTGGTGAACATCAATCCCACCTGTTGTCCTAAAAGGAGCTACCTACGAAGTTTAGAGCTAATCCACGACTTCATTCCCTACTTATCGTTTTCAAAGAATATATAGGCATTAAGACTGTGAAATCATGTAAAACGGTCATTTTATTTTACGGAATTTGATGATATGCCATCCTGTCCGTCGTCTTAACAGGAGAAAGCTACATACCAAGTTTGACGTTAATTCGTGAATTTATCCTATACCTATTGACTATTGTGTTCACAACACATACAGGCATCATTATTCTAATATATGTAATACCTGCCATTTTAATTAATGGACTTTAACGAAATGCAATCCCATCGGTCGTATTAACAGGAGGAAGCTACATACCAATTGGTGATACATCTATTGGCCTTGCACAGAAAATCTGGACAAATACTATCAACCAGGAGATGATTGTACAAGAAACTTTGTCAATTGCTTTCTCTGATGCCATACAATGGGGGAAAATACAACTTTTAACATAAACTTGTAAATCCCACTTCGACAATCTTCGAAGCATTTGCATACTCAGTCTTCTTTCTCATAACATGGCGCATATAATTTTAAGTTGTCACTCAGTCCGGAACTTCCTGTTCGGGCCCTTCTCCACACCCGGGGCCGTCTTAGCAATTATTTCCTCCTACACTGTTAGAACACATGCTGTCAATTTACAGCAAAATTTGCTGATAAAAATGATTCCAGCAAATATTGCTGTAGAACTACAGCATTGTGTGTGCTGTAGTTGTACAGTTGCTATTTTCACAAAAGCTGTAAATTAACATCATTAACACAAAGTACTGTACAGTGCTATTAAAATCATATAAACAGTTATATAATACGTTCGTTTACAGCATCAGTATGTAAGGTTACAGTTTACCTTGTTGCTTAGCTATACCCATTGCCTGTACAAAAACAGTGTCAATATTTGCAGATAACCCGTGCAAAGGGCTGAATCAGTTCATTTACAGGTTCTGTTGCATTAGATGAACACTGGCTTATTTCTACAGTTTGAAATGTGGTTGGTACACATACTATCGTCATATATATATATACATTATGGTGTCCTGTAAATCAACAATATGGACATGTGAATATGCATGGAATATTTGTTGATGTAGTAAACAATGTAGATCTACAGTATCACACAGAAGTTATCTAACCAAAGCTCGAAATATGCAAAGAAAATCGGAAAGCGTCCCTCTAGTGGGATGCGAGAACACCAAACACGCACATTTGCTTTTTTTTATTTTTGAAAAATATTCTTTATTCAACATCGTAATAACACATGTTTACAACAAAATGCCTTTATCAGTTCCAAGTTAATAAAACCTAACACAGTACATAGCACAGTAAGTTTTGGAACTGATAATAATATTAATATATTTCAATTAAAGCCTTATTACCATGGCGCCGTTGTTGCTTAGTAATACTAAGGGAAAATCACTGCAAAATTTCGCTGGATTTTCAAAATAACCAAACAAGAGAAGAATTGTGTAGTCAATCCCATTTAGGTAACTAACAGGGCAAACTTAAATAAGACTTCTACTTTCTCGGCAAAATATGTAGCAAAAGACGACATTGGAGGACAACTAGTAAATAGTAAATAATTCAAACCTGAAGATAAACCTGAAGGTTTGGTTATGCGTCGAAATATGATGGACACAAAATCAATGTATTTGATGCTGGTTTAATAAGAGGCTGTGTTGTTATTTGAGCTCTATATCTTTTTATATTAATATATATACAATTTTACAAACACAAAATTGTGTTTTGATTAAATTGTAATCCTACAGCAACGTCTTGTTAATTCTCACACAAAAAAACCTGAATACAGTTTTACTTGGTGTAAACTATTAGCGAAGAAAATTGCTGTAGCGTTATATAGCTAATAGTTCTGTAAGTATACATCAATATAAAGAGTAGTTTATTTACAGTATATTTTTTATTAAATTTGAAACATTGATTTTGTATATCAATGACAAATAACGTAAACATGCATTGGAATCGACAGTAATTAATTTACAGTATATATTTATGTTTAAAATTACAGTTGAATTACATGTGAAATTACTATCACCATTCAAATTATTGTAGAATCACACAGATTTGTAGATGTACAACACTACGACGTATATTAACAGCGACAATTTTAGTTATTATATAGTGCTCTTTGATTGTCTATTTTCATTGGCTGAAACGTATGTCACGTATCGTGGACAAAACGCAATTTAGACCTCTGTAGAGGTCTATCAACTGTTGATAGACCTCATTCTTAAAATATCTTCACGCGGAGTTCTAAAATGACGTCATATGGAATGACGTCAACTGCACAGCTGTTGATATCGT
>JAVFBX010185714.1:0-13958 GCA_034783855.1 Mopalia kennerleyi | reverse complement strand
TTTATGGTACATTCAATAGTAAATCCCCCTCTTTATGGTACATTCAATAGTAAACCCCCCTCTTTATGGTACATTCAATAGTAAATCCCTCAAAACTTTATTCAGTGATAAATCTCTTCAAACTTTAATCAGTGAAAATAAAAATCCTAACATGCTAGAACCATGAATATTACAATCAGGGGAAAAATGTTTTGATGTTGACAACACATATTACTAAGTCCATGAATATAACACACATTGGTGTGTGACTTGATGTGGCTCCAGCGATAGCACCAGGGTGGTTTTTATGAGATTTCCCCGCTCTTTCCTTTATATATAATTAAGGCACAGTGAGAAGAGGACAATTTGTCATCATATCAGTCAAATGCCCTTGAGTATGACGTTAAGCCCTTATCATACAAACAATGGCTGAATGCCCTTTGGCTAAACATCAGAATATCCCTAGCACACCCATGTATTTTCTTAGCTATGGAGAAATCATTATTTTCCAACAAAGCAAAGCACTTTTCATTTTCTGGTTGTTTGGCTTTACATTGTTAGAGGACACCAGCATCATATGCCCTTCAGCACAACGTTAAACTCCAATTAGTCAATCAGTGAACCATTCAATTGGTTGATAAAGAATGAGAGATCTGGGGGGAGCTTGCCATGCACTGCAGCCCTCTGTGATATGACCAGAGCCGCACCTAGCTCATTTCTCCTGGCATCCTGCACTGTTTAGTGGCATCCTCGCTATTTATAAGGGCAGTATGCTGCAGTAAATACATCCTATGTTTACTTGGCATTGGAGGAACATTAATTTTCTCCACATTGTAAGGCTGTATCAAACTGCACAAACACTCCACATTGTAAGGCTGTATCAAACTGCACAAACACTCCCATTGTAAGGCTGTATCAAACTGCACAAACACTCCACATTGTAAGGTTGTATCAAACTGCACAAACACTCCACATGGTAAGGCTGTATCAAACTGCACAAACACTCCACATTGTAAGGCTGTATCAAACTGCACAAACACTCCACATTGTAAGGCTGTATCAATATGAACCTTTTTTTGTTCTTGGCCTACATCATAATTATCTGTGGTGCAATACATGTGCCGTAAAGCGCAGCACAATCAATCAATGGGTGTAGATTTGTCTGCTGTCCGTCCTTCATGTTATGTGTTGCTGGTAGTGTGTAGGGATATTCATTTACTGTTGCAGGCAGATGGAGAGGACTTTCTGTAACCCTTATGCTTTCACAGCTATGGGGAAACAAGAACCCCATCATTTGTTCTGTGACCCTTGGATTAGGGATAGCCAGTCAGCTTAATAATCCTACTTTAATGCACTGTTCACAGGATCGAGTCCGTCAAAGCATTTGTTCTGTCTTAGTTTTGTGTCTTGGGAATGTTTTGTCTTTTGTGTTGCCATAGATGTCTATGTAGATTTCCTTGAGCCATTTGACCATGTGGCATGTAGTCAAAAGTGAGAGATAACTGAAATACAATATTTCCCTTTAAACAAATAGACAATTCTTCTTCTGTTAGGTCAGGACGTATGAAGGGGTGAATTTCTCAGCTTGTCAGAGAGTATTTATTCACCCGTATATCACACCGAAATTTAGGAGGTGGAGAAGATTTATTTTGCATGTCTGAAACAACAAATACACATGGGAAAATGGGAGTCTTGACACTCAGAGAAAATTTCTTTGGTGAAAAAAAACAGGCTGAGAAATTCGCCTTGTGGTGCTGGCCTCTTGACTGACATTTGTGTGAAATATTATTAAGTACTTCTTTATATATCCCCTTGCCAGCAAATGAAGCACCTTTTTTATAAACCGTTGAAAATAATACTTAAGTTGTTGGTATTCAAATTAATGTAAATTTCTATTCTTAAAAATTAAAAGTATGACATTTACTTTATGTGTGTTTTTGTAAAAACTATTGTGTAATTTTGTTCATATAACATAATGTAGACATTTTTTGGCATGTGTACTTTTAGTATTATAGTCCTGGCAAGCTACACTCATAACAAGACTACTGTGAATGCTCACTTTTTTGTAGCAAATTTGTCATGAAATAATACAAATACCTTTTTCTGGAAGAAAAAAAAAATATTTTCAAAAGTAATAAATGTGTGCTTTAAAAAAACAGTGGATTCATGGATTTTTTCATGGATGTAAAAAAGTTTTTAAAAAGTTTTCTGATGAAATAAAATAAATATGCCAGGAAACCTTAGCTGTGCTATGGCAGTTTAAGTATATTCATATATAGATAAGTACATGTTTCTTCATCATTGGAGTAACTTTCACTTTCAGGCAGAGAATGTTAAAACTTCCCAAGATAGGTGCATTGTCGTTTATTATTTAGAAACAACTATAACTAAAGTCCCTTGAGCATGATGTTAAAAACGAATCAGTCTGCCAGTCCATTAATTGATCAATCAATCTATCAATCACCGGATACCTGAGCCTAATGTCCCCCTGGGCATAACAAAAGCCAGATACATGATGTCTTAAGTGTATTACTTAATATTAAATAACATGTACAAAAGTGTGAATATATTTTTTTGACTATTTTGGTCAGAACTCTGAGATCCATGCCCTGATTCACTCCATTCAATGTCAATTACTCAACATTTTACAACATTCCTGAAGCTCACTGGCCATACAAAAGTAATTTTTAAATTAGTCATTATTTTTGTATATGTAATCTTGCAGTTTAAGACCTTGACAGAGAATGAAGAGCATGCAAGGATCCACAATCTGGTCACCATTTCATTCTGGTCAGCCTAACCATGTACATACATGCACGAGAAACTTTGTCATTTTGTCTCGTCAAACTACAATTGTATCTTTGTATTCTATTTTAGTTCTATCATTTTTTTGAATCTTTTTTTATAAATTTATTACTTACAAATATATGTTTTTTGAAAACATGTTATCAAAATTTTATGATAAATATACGTGTAAGACTCTGTTTTTTAGATCTCGTTATGAAACAATTGTTAAATAAATCTTGTTGTGAAATTAACATGTTTTCTTTTTCTTTTTTCAAATAAATGCCTTAGGTACAAGTTAGTAGTATACCATGAATATCATTGTTACAATGCTATTGTCAGTCTTCGTAGACAACAGGAAGTTGAAAAAGAGCTTCCTGTTGCCCCGAGAGCTTAGGAGCAACATTAAGCCGATTTCTTTTGTCTTTTTTTTTTTTCCTGTTTTTTTTTTTGTGTTCGTCTTGTCTTTTTTGTACGCCCATCAGTTGATGGGACATATTATGTTATGGTGTTGTCCATCCTCCGACCCTCAACTTGTTGCTTTCCAGACATCAACTTGAAAACAACTTATTGACTTCAAATCAAACTTAGTATATTTGTTCCATGTGACAAGACGTGGCTTGGGATTGACTTTGGTGTATGTTGCCCTACAGATTGTGCCACCTAGTGGCAAAGTCCAAATTTGTTTTCTGTACGTTAACTTGAAATCGCTTGTCAACTTTTTGGTTCTGGCTATTAACTAAAAGTTGCTTATGGAAATCAAATCAAGGTTAGTTAGTATGAGTGTTCCATTTGACAAGCCAGAGTAAACATATTCCACATGTCAAGTTGTCGTAGAGGATTTTGTGTGGTGTATTCTTGTCTAGACATACTGTCACCTGGTGGATTCTTTTCAAACTTGATTTCAATAGACCTATATTCCATGTGTCAAGATTTCTTCGGGCTTACATGTAAATTGTGATGCACTTGAGCTCTTGTTTGTTTTCTAGTGATGTCAGCTGTGGTTTGAATCACTCGTTAGAGCCAGCACACCATCATATGAGTGAAATAACTGAGAGTACAGAGTCAGACCCAAATCTTGTGAACAAGCAAATTAAAAAAACATGCTGAACTGGGTATGTCTTTACCCTCACCCTGACTGGCTGCATGGTTGTCAACGGTTTGTCAGTGACCAATATCTCTGAAGAATACTCAGTTGAAGTATAGCAGCCAATTTGTGGGGATGTATTGTCTTTACTATTGATGTTAGGCAGAATCAGCAGTGGATTGGTAATTAAAAGTTAATTGCCCTTCAGTTTTTATATTTTCTGCTTTTTACCATTTCAGTTAATTTCCGTCGAGTACGATGTTAAAAAGCAAACAACAAATAAATAAATGAACATAAAATCATTATTTTGCAGCAATGAAAAAAAATCAAACTTAGCCTTACAACAAGACAAGGTCTCCACCTTCACCTTAACATTTTGTCCATAAAATACTTTAAAAGATATTTAAGGTCTTGCTGGACTGCTCTGTCGATTTTCAGAACAACTGTTATATTTAGTCTATTATGCAGAAGAATATAAATCTGTACCATATATATGTCTATATATTATTAGAAAGCTTAAATACTCATAATTACATAAATTCGAAGTCTTTTAAAAATGTCAAAAACAACTTTCAGAAAAGATTTTTAAAAATTGAGGAAAAACTTATTAGTTTCTAACATGAATATTTTTCTACAAATACATTGTTGTTTTATAAAAATTTCTCCTGATTGTCATTAAAGTCAGACTGCATTTTTGAGAAAAATTGTGGTGCCTGATTTCACACTCGGGTAAGTAATCAGACAGCTGGTGGGGATCACAGGTGTCATAATTCTAGTATATACAGGTGACTACACATTCTCAGGACCGCCTTGAATGATAACTCAAACTAACTACTACCATGCCAAACTCCAGACCTCTAAGAAATGCCACCAGAAAGAGGACTCATTTTAGCAAAGAGACAGGAAATTGGACATCCTTTTTTATGGAGATAAATATAATTATATTGTAGAATACACTGATCTAGGTAATGCGAATACAATTATATGCTCTCATTCCTGGTACCAGCATGGGTTTTTTTTCATAGCACTGGTTCTTCATTTGGGAAGTAGAAATCAAGCACTCTTCTGTAGACCTTGGACAGTCTGTATTCGAGCATAGCTCTGCTGCTTTCGTGCCCCACCCATGATGTTACACAATGTTTTCAGCAAGAAGAAGTTTTCTTGTTAAACACCTAGAGCAGACAGCATTTTTGTTCAAACTGTAGTTCCTCATATCCTCTTTTCTGTTACATTAGACCTCTCTTCATCATAACTTTCTGAATCAATCTTTAGGTTTCAGTTGGTTACTGTATTACTATAGAACACTAGGACAAAATACGTTGCTTGCTCGCTGGCTTGATTGATTGGTCTGTCTGTATTGTTGTACAGTAACACTACCATCATTAAATGGGAAGACTTTTCCTCTGATGGAAAGTTTTCGTTCCTTCATCAATATGAAAAGACAATGTGATACACTTGGAACAAGCTGCTTTAACCAAAGGGCTATTTGTTTTCTGGATGTCTATCTGAATATCCTTTTATTTATTTGGCTGCATATGAGAATTATCGGAGCCTCAAAAGGTGTTTATCAGAATAAATATTAGCTGTCACTGACAACTTCAATGTTGTAATGACCAAGGTTTGTTAAGCATCCAGTTATAATTGACAAAACATGGCACACCTGTGTCACTAATTAAACACTAACATCAGTTACCTGTGTGGAACACCTTTCATGTCTCATTTGAGAAGTTGTCAGTGTAATCAGGCGATAGAGAATATTGGTATAATAAAACAAACATCATTATCATTTATTTTGTCCTAGACATAATGCATTTGTGTAATAACCCAAACAGGTAAAATTGGTTTGAAATTGAATCTTCCGAAACAATATAACACCCCATAAATCCTATAACCAATCAACCACATTAACAGGCTGAGTTAGTTTTGTGGTATAACTGTATAACTAGTCTTCATGGATTGTTTCTATTCCAGTGGGTGGTTCAGGCTGGGGGTGGACAGAGACTTTCTGTTGCCCTGTTGCTCTTTGAGACCAGGGGTAATGCTACACCATTCTGTTATAGCATCCTCTGTTCAGCATCTTGTGGTTATCGTTATCGGATGACATGCCATAGTGACAGTTAAATAACCTCAAGTAGGATTAAAAAACTCAAATGAAACAATCATTCTATTTAAATTTACACCTTATAGAACTGGTGGGAGCTTCCAGTTAGTCTGTTATGTAAGAGGTCATTTGTATAGCACTAGGTTTAAGTTATATTAAAGGTTAGGGTTGGGATTAGCCCTAACCCAGAGCTAAAATAGCATGTTTTGTCTTCCTTGTTATCTTCCGGGGAGCGGGTTGGCCAGTCCTGCAGAATACTCTTGCGGCTTACTCGGCCGATCGTAAGAGGCAAGAAAAGAGGAGCTTTCTGTTGCCCTGGTGTTCTCAGAGCTAAAGGGAAACAAGAAGCTGATCTGTTTGTACGTTTTATTTTTGTCTCCGTCATATAAGTGAAATACCTTTGAGTACGACGTTAAACACCAATCAAACAAACAAACAAATCAATTCCTATGGACAATGTCTTAGCTAGGCTTGAATAGCTGCCTCTCAGAAATCCCTATTTGAGGGAATTTTACTCCATTTTCCTATCTTTCCAGTGTAAAAATTCAAAATTTCTACCAGTCACTTTATCAATTTTTATAAATCTGCCTGTCCAACATGACAGGTGGATGGGTCTTTCGCTAAGACTATGCCCATGGACTGTGTGTGGGTTGGTATGCCAGTAACCAGAAGAAGGTCTTGAGTTTTCATGATGGCTCCCAGTTGTGCTCCCAAACAAACGCTGATCAATCATGTGATATCGGCAGTTAATTTTGCTGATCTAACATCAAATTAGCACTATCCAGTATCCGTTCAGTGATAAGAGTATCGGGTAACTGATCATCTTCAACCGGCCCCTCAGAGTTCAAGTCCCCCAGTAGACCACAATGAGGAAGCCACACGTGGCGACAAACAAACAAATAAATATATAATTATCATCTCAATGAAAAAATCCTGAAGGCAAATAATGAAATGAACAATCTTTTTCTCCAGTTTTCGTCAGCAGGATCTAAAGGCTGGAAGGACCTCTCCTCACTATGGGGAGAACCAAAGACGACTTTAGCATCGGCGGACACAAGCCCAGGGGAGAAAACCTCACTGCTGAATCTCAAAACAGATGGGTAAGTTTGCCCTTTTTAGGGTCACTATATAAAGCATTGTGCTGTCCAAATATAAGAAATATGTAAACTATAAACTGGGGAGATTAGTTATAATTTGTTGTAATATTAAGACGTTATGTAAACAAACATTACAAAAGTCTGTTTAGCTCTGAGATCAAAATTGAGCTATACAATTCTTCCATTTTTAAAGGTTTTTGACAAAATTAACTTCTAAAAGACAGAATATAAGAAGTAAAAGAAGTAGAATAATTATAAATGATTGAAATTCAAATTTAGAAGTAGTCAATTTACTGTACATTCGTTATTTCAAGTCTTCTGGTATTGATTTTTTACATGTTTTACAAAAAGTTCAGAACGGAAGTTTTTTCTGTTAAACTAGTGGAGAGCTTCGCCCCAATAAAAGAAAAATGTCATTTAATTTGGCATGTAGTCTGTTCAGAAGAGTGAATTAAGAACCTATAAAGTGCGAGAGCTCTATTTCTGCCCCTGTAATGTTGGTACAGTACTTTCAGAATAGTGTCCATAATTACAGGCGACTATTTCTGGTTATGAGTATGGTGTTAAGGGGGCATTTTTGTTAATCTAATTCTGTCAGGTAATGTGAACTGTGGATAATTTAGGAGGATGTAGTCTAGACAGATAGTGGTGAAATAAGCTCCACAACTACCTCTAATCTACACCATGATAAGGTATTCTAGGATGAACCCATAAAAATGTCCCCAGCTGAAGGAAGCATTTTGATTATAAATTATGGCTGCTTTCTGTGATGGAATAATTCTGAAAATATTACTGGCGTATTCATGAATACATGCATCAAGCCCCTCCGAAAAATTGATAGAAAACTGTACAAATAAACTGATCTGGTGATCGAGCTAAAAAACACATTTGGTTTTGTAGAACTCGAGATCCTCTGGTTTACCGTCACTCATTTTTCACAGTGCCTGTGAGTAAGCAACGTTTAAAGAAAACATAAAAACTGATATTAAAACTCATAGTTAACGACGTTAGTTACATGTATATATAGCGAAAACGGCAAAAAATGCTCATGCGGCTGAGTAGAATGCAAGAGCTCCTGGGACCTAATCGGCCCCTGGACCTTCGGCCCATTCTGCTGTAAAAGTGACACCCCCCACATCTCCAGCCAGCCTTCTTTAATAAAAATATGGTTTGCCCCTCACTTAGGGGTATTCCATGTCCATTAGATGGAAAAACAAGTATAATTGAATCTATTCTGCCTCCAATGACTTGGACAAAAATAAATCAAAAATATTAATCTATTCGCTTGATTTTTGCAGTTTAAAAAAATAATCGAAATATTAATTTATCTGAATTGTGAATAAAACTTGCTGAACAATAACATCTCTTTGACAACGTTACATGGTTGACAAGGGGGTGAATGAATTACTGTCTTATCAGTTTGAGACACCAAAGGAATCCCGATCACCTTCTCTTCCGCCACCATTTTTTTTATTCGCAAAGACAGGGTTTTTCTAATCCAACATTAGATCGTTGTTTAACCCAAATGCGCTTTTTCCGAGTTATAATAATACTTTCTACGGAATTAAAGATCATCGTTTATATGTACTTTAGTCTTTTTCTTCCTGAAACAGCTGTAAAATGGAAATATTAAAGAGTGAAATCAAGTAATTAATGTTCACCACCACTGTCTTCGCTTGCAAATCAGTATAGCACCTTGTCAGTTCACGCACTCTGCGAGAAGCTTTGAAATTTCATCGGCAATTCAAGTTAAAGCTTGCTGTTACTTATCCTGGTATATTGTAAACCCAGATCCAACTGATAAAATGCAGGTTTTTTCAAGTTCAATATTACAAAAATAAAATGCCACAGATAACCGATATGGCATACGGAATCTGTCAACAGACAACAGATTAATATAAGTACTTGGAACATGGCTATTTTATATAATAGAGGGGGCAATAATAATTTGATTTGTTAACGCATGTTGTGTTTGTTTGGAGAGTAGCAATGCTGTTTTTTCTTAGCACTGGTGGAAGAATAACTGTTCAGCATTATCAAAACATCTAACCTTCTATGGTTGTGCTGGTGTCAATTATTGCTTTGATACAGTGTCTTCATAAAAGCGAAAACCACTTCTGCAAAATGATCTCTCCAGCTTTCTGGGATTGTCATATCTTGTCAATTATCATACAGCTGAAATTAGTTTCTGGTGAGAACTTTTTCCTTCACTATTTTGGGAGTTAAGCATAATGATGAATATTGCGAAGAAACCCTAATGTCATTACAAGCAAGACTGCAACAAGAGATTGTACATGGGATGGTTGCACATGGGATGGATCTATCAGAGACCAACTGATACACTGTTTCCTTCACCATTAGGCAGTTAAAGAAAACAAGAAATATAGCGTAGACACTCTTACGTGACAACAAGGTAAACTGCGAAAAGATTGTAGACTGTGCATGGGATGGAAATGGCATAGAACCATGGACACAGTCTTTCCTTCACCGTTTAAACATAATGATAAACATGGCGTAAAAACTGTAATGTCACTACAAGCTATACTGCAATAAGAGATTGCACATGGGATTGATATATCAGGGAACCACTCATACATTCTGTCTTTCCCCTCCCCCTTCCCGCCCGATGGGAAAAACCCAATAATTTCCACTCAAGCAGCCAGGAAGTGTTTTCACAAAACACCAGACGTGTTATTTAGAGGCAGTAAGCACGGCTCGGCACACTCTACAATCAACAAGGCAGCAGGGTAGTCAAATATGGGCTGCCGAGCTGCCACGCTGCCCAGCTCACACACAACCGTTTTGTTGACACTGGAGCTAGGAACAGAGACACGAATAGAATTCCCATAAAGACAATCAGACATGAAAGTTAGCAATTCAATAGGAAAGGAAACACTTTGATGAGCTCAGTGTCCATGTAAGCTTTCAGATGATTACTCCTCCATTATTGTAAAGCTTAGGGTCAGAGGTTATAATAGTTCTTGAGAATGCTTTGAGGATATTTCATGCTCAACTGATTCCACTCTTTCTATGGTCAGCCGAGCGTGGTATGAACAGGCTCCAGACTGTCCTCAACAGGAGTATTACATAAAACCAGAAATGATTCAACCCAAAATTGAATGGCATCATTGTAGTGATCCTTTCTGTTCCATTTTATGTTTCTATTTGTTTCATAAAATTTACAAAATAAATATTATGATTGGGCGGCAACTAGATGTCAAATGATTGGGAGGCAATCTCTTTGGTCTGTTAAAAAAAGATAAAACACTGGACTGCTGACTTTCCCCCCACTCCCCCACCCCCCTTTTACTTGTGCGCAACATTGAAGTGGCTGCGGGCTGCCTTGATAGTGGTACATACTCCTTAAAATTCCTGAAGAAAGGAAACTAAGTTTTCATTTTATTGTGAACCATTTCAGGTTTTCCTTAAAACCCCACAAATGACACTCTTCCTTTGTTTAGGTCTGGAATATGAAAGCTTCCTGGAAAATAATTTTTGAAAATTCCTGGAAAAGTCCTGGAATTTCATGTGAAATACTTAACTTTGGAGTACAGCGTTAAACACTGATTAAACAATACTGTAGATCGTTAGTTACACTATAAGCCCCAACATATAAGTTCAACCACCTTGACAGAGACATTGAATATAAAGTTTTACAAAACAGATGTTGAGTTGTTGGGGCATTTCTGTGGTGATTGAGATCTTGGGTGGGTTAAGCCATACTTTCAGCTATTTCACAGATATTTGGGAAAATGTGAAGTAGTTTGTTTTCTTTGTAAAAATAATCTTTCTCTTAAATCTATGGGACATGATCTCATCTTAGTTGCCGTTCTCATCCTGAACTGTTTCCTTAACCCATTGGTCCTCTGGCTAAGAGCAGTTTGTTTGAAGAGTAGCATTGCTGTCTTTACTTAGCAATAAGTAGGGAGATTAACTTTCCAACAGTATCAAAACATCTCACATTTGATATAGTGCTTGCGTCAATTATTGTCAGAATGCTCTATTGTCAAATACGTGAAATACGCTTCAATCAATAAAACACCAATCAATCCCCTTTATCCATCGGGCAGGCAAGGTGTCATATGAGTGAAATAAAATCTTAAGATTATACAAATACCGTGCTCTATGAATTACCCCAGGTTTATTTGACTGTGTTTACCGTGCTATGCTTGTCTTATCGTTTGTCCTATAACTTGTCATGCGTTGTGTATCACCAGTGGCATCGAAGGCAGTAAGCGGGTTGGCCAGTCCTACAAAATACTCCCTCGGCTTCCTCGGTCGATTGTAAGAGGCGAGAAAAGAGGACCTTTCTGTTGCCCTGGTGTTCTCAGAACTAAAGGAAACAGGAAGCTGATCTGTTTGTACGTTTTATTTTTGTCTCCGTCGTTATATAAGTGAAATATCCTTGAGTACGACGTTAAACACCAATCAAACAAACAAACAAACAAACCTGAAAAGTTTGATTTTTGGGACAAATTCTACAATCTTTCAGCAAAGATCGCTTAGCAGAGGCAAAGTACTACTTATTTGTACTACATGTATTAAGTTCTAAATCATAAGGGGAACAGGAAGCCGATCTGTTTGTGGTGTCTGTTTTGCGTCCAGTTGTTGTCCTGTATTTGTCTTGTCTTCATTTGTTGACAGTGGTGTCGAGGGCGTTTTCCTTCACACATTGGGCTGGCACGTCATCATATAAGTGAAATACCCTTGAGTATGACCTTAAAACCCAATCAAACAAACTCTATAATAAAAATAAATAATAATAAAAAATGACCGGTCACATTTTTTCATGGACTAGGACCCTGAGCATGGTGCTGTGGACTTAGGAGGAGCTTATGTTGGTCCCTCTCAGAACAGAGTGCTCCAGCTGGCCAAGGAACTGGGTCTTAAACTCTACGATGTGAATGAAAAAGAACATACAATTCTCAGTTTGAATGTAAGTACAACTCTTTATATAGCATCTGTCCCGCGACCATGGCTTAGTGGTAGCATGTGCCTTCCTAATCCTTCTCCAATTTACCATTCACGGGATCGAGTCTGTCTGTCGACCATCAGGTATATAAGTGAGTCACACGATGTGGCTCCAGCAGTTGCGTGGGTAGTTTTTACGAGGTTTGATCCTCTCAGTTTTCAACCATAATAAGGCAATGAACAGTGTGAAGTGGACAATCCGTTGTCATATATTGAGTGAAATACTGTTGAGTATGACTTTAAGCCCTAATCAAACAAACAAATATATATATAGCATCTGAAGTCACTAAAGATATTTTTAATTTGTACAGGATGTGGTTAAGTGGCTAGTTTGTCGGGGTACTGATGCTCCTTCTATATATTTAACCAATTACAGGTCACAGGTTCAAATCCCACTGTTAAGATAACCTCGTAGTAAATATCAAGGCAGTTTTTACTGTCAATTTGATTCTGAAAAACACATGGGTGCCCAAAACATTATGTGCCCAAATTAATGTAAATAAAGTTTTATTTTCATAAAATTTGTGTTAAAACAGCACCGCAGTGCCAAGGGCTTAGGCAGACACCCGTCCACCGGTCCAGATGGACACCCTGAAGTGAACAATTACCTCATTTGGTCACCCTGTTTTAAGAAACTATAACATGCAGAAGATAGGAAAACTGTCAAAATTGGACGACCAGTTATTTGGAAAGAGAAGCAGAATGACCATTTTGAACACCCTACTTCTGATGTCTGGCTAAGCCCTTGGCACTGCCTATGGTTTGATGTATTTGGGGCAGAAACCTAGACATATTTTTTAGAAACTGCCCTGTAATGAGAGAGTTCTACAACGTCCGAGTAGTTGACTATTGCAATTGGTGGATGTTTCGTGACCGCTTTCCACCCTACTTCATAATGTTAACCAGAGGGGTGTCTTTGAGACGCTCAAGAAGTCAAATTCAACATGGGAAAGATGAGGGAACAGTAAAATGAGACACCCTGTCTCTGTAAAAATGGGCCCCGGGGGGGAGCGGGTTGGCCAGTCCTGCAGAATACTCCCTCGGCTTAATCAGTCGATCGTAAGATGCGAGAAAAGAGGAGCTTTCTGTTGCCCTGGTGTTCTCAGAGCTAAAGGGAAACAGGAAGCTGATCTGTTTGTACGTTTTATTTTTGTTTTATTTTTGTCTCCGTCGTCATATAAGTGAAATACCCTTGAGTACGACATTAAACACCAACCAAACAAACAAACTTTATAATTTCCCTGATCATATCAGTGCTCTCAATCGTTTCTTTCTTCCCTTGCCATTTGTCCTAATATTTCGCCTGTGTCCTCACATCGTGGGCCATATGGCGGGCCAACTGTTCACGACCCTTGGGGGTTGCTTTGCCAGATTCCAAATACTGAAACAAAATAAGAGATCACTAACTTTTACTCATATGTAGTTGCGATACAAATTAATGTTCATCAGTTATATTTGGCAATGCTATTTTTATCAGACAACTTTTAATAAACGAGTATCAAAATCATTTCCAACAAATACACACTAGTTATGACGGATTTGCGTTGCCGTGAAGCTTTAAGCTGTGGCACATCTCTCCATCAATCTTCCAATAATTTCCCCAGACCCTGTGCATGGCCTTGCTGAATAAGCTTGGACTTAACCACCGGCCCTTTGATGAGACAAAGACCTATTCTGAGGAAGCATCTCCCAGCAACGTTGGTCACACTAGCTCAATGTATCTTTGTACAAGTCCCCATAGTTCTCCTTTCATGTTGACATTGCTAGATTTTCCAGCTTTGGCAGTTTTGCATACGGGAATCTGAAAAGACTGAAAAATCTGAAAAGACTGAAAAGACGAGAAAGGCTAGTAACAAACTTGTCAGGAGTAATATAAATTGCGTTTTATATGGTACATTATTCATAAGTCCTGGAATAGCATGGTCATTGTCTGGACCAG
>JAVFBX010185703.1:0-13959 GCA_034783855.1 Mopalia kennerleyi | reverse complement strand
GGGGTTGATCGCCGAGTGGTTGTTCAACACTCGTATAATCACAATTTTGAGAATGTTCATGTCAAAATACATTAAAGTAGGTCCGCATTCAAATAACCGGAAAAATTAACATTGAAAACTCTTCAGTTGACAACATCAAAACATTTGTTTCTTATGTCAAATTAAATATTATTTAAATGAACGACCAGTAACTGAAGTTCAGCAAATTCTTACTTATGTCATAATGAAAGAAATCTGGTTTACCAGAAATTCACCCCCAAAAACCCCTAACTTCAAAGAAACAAGAAGTAATTTACAACCAAGCAACAGCTATACCATGGAGGCTTAGGCTATACCTCCATGGTTATCTATAGACCAATCCCTTACCCAGTTATATAGAGACCAATCCTTTATCCAGTTATATATAGACCAATCCCTTATCCACTTATATATAGACCAATCCCTTATCCACTTATATATAGACCAATCCCGTATCCACTTATATATAGACCAATCCCTTATCCACTTATATATAGACCCATCCCTTATCCACTTATATGTAGACCAATCCCTTATCCACTTATATATAGACCAATCCCTTACCCAGTTATACATACAAACAAATATTAGTAAGATTGAACATATTGGAGCGCCTGTGGAAAGTCTTCAGTTGTTTGAGTTTCCGTTGTCTTGTATGTTTCGATAATCCGGTCATTAATATATTTGTCATGTGCTATTTGCGTTTATTTTAAAGGTGGGGTTGGCTAGGATTTAACTGTGGAAGTACATTTGGAATTTCTGGCCAAAAATGGAAACTGGCAGCTAGGTAAGAAACCACTTGTTTCACCACAAGTTAGAAGCTCGAAAGGCAGTTGTTCAATCTATCGCTTTCTTTTGCTATAACCTATGTCATAAAAAGATAAGCATGTATTTTAACGTGAGCGTCAGGTGACCCTTATTAACTAAAAGTTGAAAACAGACTACAGAAAATCTTCCCAACCATGCACAACGTAACTTAAATTGGAAAAGTAATGTCAAGCTACAGTTAAAATACGTTAGTGTAAGATTATAGATTTTGAGTATCAACTCGTTCCTGATTTTGAATTGTATACATGTATCTTGATGTTTTGGCTTTGTTAGTTAAATTTAACTTTTGTCCATTTTTAGATTTTATACATTTATCTTAACCATATATTAAATGATTGTCTTTGAGTTTCTCGCGCACAAACTGTACGTTTATGTCATGATAGATGATAGTCCCTTGCACATCCCTGTTCCGATGTTAGGTGTGCTAGTTAGTTAGACATATTTGAATTTCCTATATATGGCCTGTATGAGTGTTGTGGAACGACGGGTACGTCTGGTGTATAAACAGAGGAGGGAATCTCTAATACCAGATTCTTTAAGTAGCATTTAGAAGTCGCGAGTGCATATGTCATGGAAAGACTTGGTATGGATAAAAACAACTTCTTAATGTATTTGGTACTACGTTTCTATCTCATTCCAGAGATCGTTTTCAAGAATGAAAACTTAAAAACGATCTCTGGGATGAGATAGAAACGTAGAACCCAATAAATTAAAAAGTTGTTATCTATACCAAGTTTTACCATGATATATTTCTGATACCAGTTATAGTACATTTAGATTTGGTGCTTGCATGGTCTGATTTTTGGATCTTGGCTTTCTCGGCTCATAAAATATTATGGAATATCATGTAGGAATTGTACTGGTCATGTCGATGCTGTAACGTTATACAGAGTAGCAAAAAATGTTGACAGTCTTGATATCGATCTGTCCACAACTGGTTATTGAATAGATTTGTAGCTGTATCTCGTTAAGTTCTTACATCTTCTCGGTCGTGTAATACGAACTAAGTCAACGCGACCTTATAGGCTAGTCACAGATACATCTTGGAGGTGGCTAAACAGTTTACATTATGTCAAACGGATTTGGTTTCATTGGTCCTTAACAATTTCAAAAGTAGTGTTGATCTAGTTCATAATGGCTACACTCCAGAATTGGCGAGAGCAAATGTAAGCCATTAACTTTTTCTGGCGATCAAATACACCATATATAGTAATCTCACAAACAAAAGTACAATTAGTTTGGGCTGTTTTGGACTATGCATGACCAGAGTGTGTTTGTATCAATACTGTTTGCTTGGTCGACGGTTAATTTTCGTTACAATACGCAGATCCTTTCCCGTATTTTGTTTTTCAAAGAATTGCAGTAAGACTACATTTCCCTCTTTATAGATATGTCTAATGTATTGACATGTGTGTGTTGTTACCATCCTTTCTCATCAACCCCGTCACTGAACTGTGTCCAGGCTGAATTGGCAACGTCAATAAACATAGCTACAGATAATAGAGAAAAGCGCTCTCCCAGAAAACATGTTGACAGATGACATTGACAATAGTATATATTTACAAAAGATAACTTACAGTCATATACTTTATTGTCGAATGCATTCCGTTTGCTTACCCACACAGCAGTCCACATACATCTCGGCTTCATCTGTGAGAGTCAATTCTGCCTAGTGGACACAGCGGTACGCTTCTATCTGATCATCACAGATTAACTTAATGGCTCGAAAGAGAAGCACAAATACAAAATTGACTTATTAAGCGAGCATACTGTGATATACAACAATGCTTTTATTTGTAGTCATTTTTAAACAATGTACTTGGATAGTCGCTTGTGGTGGGATTCTGACGTTAATATAGTCGGTTAGAGTAAAAATAATATACTGCAGTTTACTTATTTTAACTTTATGTTTTGGAAAGAAAGACGAAAAACTCAAACAACTTACCAATTTACGGTCCCGCATAATCTATATATTCTAGCATATTTTGATGGTTAAGAATTGGTTATTGTTATCAAATATTTGTGGCCGTCTAAACACGTTTGTGTAATTCATTTGACGTATTTCTATTTTAGGTTATCTATAACTTCTTGTCGCATCATATGTATTATAAAATGTGTATTGTTTCACCATCAGATCTGCTGTTTCCACACTATGCGCTTCAATGGGAGGAGGATTTATGGGTATTGTGCTAAGGTAAGCAGGGACATAACTGATTCGTAATAATTTCTTCAACAAAGATCTGATGAAAAGTTGACACGATATTTAGTCCACTAGGGTTTTATGGAGAGTAAATAAGAGATTATGTGCAAATGTTTATGTTCAAAACATACCATTAAGATTTATATTTGTCAAGAAACGAACGAGCGAGCGAGTGAACGAGCGAGCGAGTGAACGAATGATGGAACGAACGAACGAACGAACGAATGAATGAATGAATGAATGAAGAAAGGAACGAACTAACCACCTCCTTGAGGACAAACTGTTCTGCTCTGAATTGACACAATTGGACATAGGCCTATATATATAGATATCCATACATAAATCCGCATTTATTTCATACTGGTCTAGCTATCAAACAACAACGAAACAGCCATTTGCAGAAAACAAAGATGTGGGCTGGATATCTTCGTTAACATATACACAACCATAACAGATCCCAAGCACTCCTTATTCACATGAGGTTGATTGCTTGACTGGCGATTAACGCCGTACCTAAGGGTATTCACCATAAAAGGTAGCACCATGTCTCCTCTCCCTCTTAAATGTTATTGATCTGTAGCAGGCAATAATAACAAGAATAGATAAGTATAAAAACTAATATCTGCAATGGAACCACATAACCCCATTTGGGAACAATTTAATCAGTTAAATAGCACAATTACAGATTTAAAGACAACGAAGCAGAACAGGTGGGGACAGGTAAATAGATCTTAAGCACAAGTACTAGCACAAGCTTTAGACCTGAGGAAATCAAGCTATGCATGGAGATAGCTTGTCAAGTTAGAATAGAACAGGTTGTGTATTGATGTTGTACTCAGTTGAGAACATGCTCAAACCATTTTATAAGCGTCGAATAAGATCACAGATCAGGGGAGCACGATCTCAAGAGTCTGTGCAGCGTCTGACTTGAATATGCTCTAACTTTTATAACCTCGGCCCCATGCAGTCGCCGTAAGCCGTAAACAGTCGTTCCTTCTCGATTCCAGCACCAACCACAATTGTTGATTTAAAATGTGTTACCGTTTCCCAGAAACGTTGCGCTCAAGTTATTGGGTTTTCTTTGACCATTATATTTGATCTTTAAACAAATGCTTTCGGTTTACAGCACTTTTCAAGTGTAGATGCACAAAATGTCAGTAAATGTGAATATTATCTCCGAATACTAGTATATCAAGTTACACAAAACTCCATTTTTCTTTCAGTTATATTGTGAAGAAGAGGAAGTTTGATGTGACGTACATGATTAATGGAGTTCTCGGCTCTTTGGTTGGAATAACAGGTGCGATTCTAGGGGTGTCTTTATATTGACTTTCTTTCGCGAAATCCAATTAAGCTGAGCAACGTACACGGACAAATAGTTAAAAGAATACGGCGGTCTACAAATAATCTTATTCTGGATTTTAGCACACAAACAAATCGCCAATATCCGAGTCGTGTATTTCGTGTAATCGATCTTTGTTTTATTTAAGTTTTATTGTATTCGATTGTCCCGCTTAACTGTATTTACGTAATAATTTAATTTCATGTTATTAAATAAAGCCTGCTAAATCTATTTTTAATAAACTTAGATGTACGTCGTATTTTATTACCACCGCTTTTTTACAAATGCCCCAATGACATACCGCTGTTATTTTGTTGTGTTTTACATGGCTTATATATAAGATTCTTTGTTGGACAGCTTTTTGCGCACTTGCTCAACCGTGGGAGGGGATAGTTATTGGTGCTGTTGGAGCTATGATAACTAATGGAGGTGTGGAGCTACTCAATAGACTTGAGGTCGACGACCCTGTTGGTAAGGCATTAAGTTATTTTCGCTCCATACAAACGTTAAAATGTGCTGAAATAATTTCCTAACAGTATTTACGCCAAACACAAAAATCCACAATTTCTTAATCTTTCATCATAATTAAACAAAACAAATTGGTAAACGCAATATAATAATAATCACCGCAATTGTGTTTCTTAAATGATGCCGGAAAATAAAATACGGAACAAATACTAAAGAATTAAGTATCGAATAAATTGAAGTGTCCTATATTTATGGAAATGATAATTAACCTCAGCTAAATAGTCGTTCGGATTTCAAGTACTAAGAAACCAGTTTGTCAGGTATTGCCATCTATAACAACAAGCTCCAAAGAAAATCGAACACATGGATGGATGCTCTTTTTCTGTGATACAAAACTTCTTTTGTAAGTTAATTTGGTTGATTATATGACTCCAGAAATGATGAAGTGTTGCTTCAACGAGACTTCTGATCGTTTAGATAATAGACGCTGGTGTGATATTTTTTTTAAAAGCAATTGATACAATCTATTATATGTCATTGGACGTCTTTTAAACGGCGTGGCTAAAGACACATTGTTATTGAAACAGATTATGATGAGAAATATAATGGGGATATTTTGTGGAAAAGTCTCAAACCTTATAATTATGTATGGATTTATTATTTTTGAACTTAAAAATGTTGTCTGTTGCTATAGGATGCGTTGGTACACATGCACTGTCGGGCATGTGGAGCTTGCTGGCTGTGGGACTTTTCGCTCGCAACGACGTTTTATCGAAAGCTCTGGCCATCAATACAGATCGTGCTGGGTTATTTCAGGTAAAGGGTTGTTAAACATTTCATCTAGAGAGTGCGAAATAACCGAAAACAAGATGATTTAATACAAATCTATTGGGCTTTCAATAAAATTGGAGCGTTTAAAACTATTTAAAAGTATTTTTATTATCAACTTTTAGTCATTTCTTGTCACAATGGTCTCGTATTTCTTTGGTTGTAGTTTCATTTCCCATAATAATTAGAGCTTACGCTATGTTTTAATTTTGATTTTGATTTTGAGTTCCCATCTGAAGTCAACGGGGACAATACCGCTATAGACGTGTATGGTTGTCAGGTGATTTCAAGCCTGTGAAATAAATCAAAGGGGGATAAGCAATCCAATGCATAACCCTCTAGACCACGGCACGGCCCAATAAGGAAAGCAACGCCAAAGCACTATTAATCTATTTATAAAGATTTTGTGATTAATGACATAAGAACTTGCTTTCACTACAGGGTATATTAGTTGAAACTCCATTTTTGCTTATGTTAATTGCGATCTATGTTCGTGTTGTTGTTGTTGGCGTTTTATTACTGCTACTCATTTACATGGGATACATGGAATAACATGTTCACGCTATTTTATATGTTGTACTTTCAGGGAGGCGGATTTTATTTGCTAGGTGTACAAGCGCTGACTGTAGTGACCCTCGTTTCCTGGACTCTTGTTACATCATTTATAATTTTGAAAGGAATTGATTTGACTATAGGTTTGCGAATTCCCCTGCACGAAGAGCTGCTCGGGGCGGATCTAGTAGAACATGGTATCGGTGATGGAGAGTACGACAAAACTACGAAAACTATGATTCAGGCTGCGAGCTACAGTGAAGAGGCAAATGGTTTCCACTGTAGTTCAAGAAGTAGAAGGCGTTCGTTAGGCAAACGACGAAGTAAAGCGATCGCACAATTTTCATTAGAAAACACGGACGTTGAAAATACACCAGATATACAAATGGAAGATTCCTACAATGCAAATAAGCCACTGGAGCGTACAGACGTGAAAAGGAAACGACGGAAGAGCTCACAACTGTGCAATTTCTTTTCAAAGCTACAACGTCGACAAACTATTTCAGCCCGAAGGACTTCAATGCACAATGGGTCTTTGCGACGTTATCATAATCAAACGTCGATAGACGATAATGTGCCTGCCTTAATAAGGGAGATTAAAAGAAATGGATATCTGCATGAAACATATGGGATCGAGCATGGTTCCACAAATGGACATGTTAATAATAGTTGCTCAAGTTTAGATAATGGGTTCAATACAAATCCGTCCAATGAGAGTTCTCAAAACAATACTGGTGACATTGACAAAGATCCAAACTGGGAAACAGGGCCGCAGTTTGAGATAACATATATGTGATAGGTAAAAAGAAACGTAAATAATGGAACAATCTCATTATTGACACATGTGCAAAGCTTTACTTTATATTGTTATTGTTGATTATCACTGAACATTTGATCATGAAATGGCTAGACCATACTATAGGGCTAGAACCAAGAGGTTAAAATTATCACAACTCCACCAGATGCGACAAGACAACGTGATCTGGGGATATATCGATTTGATTTAATAAATATTCAGTAAATGAACAGAGCTAATTTACGGGTAAACTGAATGGTTTGTTCAGGTGATCATGTCAGAGATAATTATAGGATACTTACAGAACAAACCGTTGAGTTGTTGTTACTCCTGGGGCCAGTGTCCATATAGTGTCCCCAAGGGCACATGTGAAATAAATGTTGAGATCAACAGTAGCTGTCCGCAAAGTTGTTCACCTTAATGGACGGAAACTGTTCCTCAGATGAGGATAGTCTCTAACACATTCCTGGGTGATCTATATGCACAAAGGCATCGACGGAATAAAGTCAGCATGTGTTAAAGTCAAAATAAACTAAAAATAAAGTAAACAAGAGAAGAAACGGCTCTATCGCGATTATCGAAAGTATCCGCTCTCTCGGAAAACAATTTTTCATAAGTTCTCTTTACGGTCTGTTTTCTGTGGGGGCTGATACTTTCGATAATCGGGTTAGAGCCGTTTCGGTAAGTCAATCTGTTAACTCAAATAGAACAGACATTTCAGACCGTATATATAATATACTTTCTGACTTAATTATGTTGATTATTATTAAAAAAATGTTTTTTTTTACCATTTAAGTAAGATCCATACCGATTTTGTGTTGACTATCATGTACATTTATTGAGTCAATAGCCAATGTTAGACATGCAGAAACAATATGGCATAAAAAAGACTACAGTATTTGAATCACCAACTGGAATGACTTATTCTACGTGTACCCACTTGGCTACCAACAAGTAGACGGGAACTTTAACGTCTAGTATTTAAATTAAAATACACACAGGATAAAGCTCTATTTTCAAGCCTTCTTGGGAAAAAAAATCATATACAGCCGAAACGTTCTAATTCAGGCATATTTATCTAATTTGACACCTATGCCCTCAATCCTTTTAAACAGCTACAGAAGCTTAAGAATGTATATTTCACTGAAAGTCAATGAGACAGAGGGCGCTGCTTGTGCACTGTATGAGTTTAAATGATAGCCCAGGTGATATGTCCACAATCTTTAATAGTATGTGGCTAATTTGTATGTGAAATTGTTTTTATCTTTGCATCATCATCTGGATATACATCATTATTTGATGTTACCTTTTTCATTTATAATGGGTCATTTCAACTCTATAAATTTCCATGAAGGTTGTGAGAAGTTTCATTTCGATTTTTAGAAATACAATTGTTATACAACACTTACACAAACTGGATGGACCTGTATGGCGCTATAAGGCGCGGCTATATATTTGTCCATTCCTTACGTTGGCAGCTTCCGACATTCCGATATTTCTGGCAAAATATGAAAATGTAGACTGTTGACTTGGATGATTTACTTGTTATTTCTTAGTGTATCGGCTTGTCTATTAACTTAATATCTTAATACTCATGAAGTACTATTAATTTAAGAACCTACAGATAGTGTAAAAAAGAAAGCAATTGTGTGTATAGCCGAAAGAGATATTACTAATGCATCAGTTAGTGGTAGAGGCTGTCGTTCAAATGATGCAGTAAGCAATTCTGATTAACGTGTGAGATAGATAGACAGACTGATGGATCATCGTAATTATCAACAATTGTAGTTAATATATTGATATGATTTGTACACAAACCCCAGTACGTGATCGCAAAACCCTAAGCCCTAAGCTTACAAATCACGATAAACAACTCTATAGCCGAGTCATCAATAATCGATGATATAATAGCATCGTTTCCGCGTGTTATATTTAGTGGCTTCTAGATTATTATTCTATGGCATGCGGAACTCGGTAAATCCTTCACGACGAGTACAGTTGTTAGCTATCATATATTTTATACCCTTTGCAGAAACATACAATGCTTCCATTGATCTATCTTTATGTAGTTAGAATTGTACGCAGTATACTGGAACATATAACAAAAATACCGTGTAAACAGGAAAATATCCCTCCTTCGCCGTCTGATGCGAATGTTTTGTATGAATACTTGTATTGTATTTCTCTATGCCCGGTTAGATGGTGTTATCTGCCCACTTTTTCGTTTCCTTACATGAGAGCTGCTTATTGGATATTACAATCTGAATCACCGTTTTTTAGTTTTATATGGTGAGATGAAATGTGCAAAAAATCAGTCTGTATTTATAATTACAGCCCAGGAGTAACCATTATGGTACACAGAAAAATGAAATCAGAGAAAACACGTAAAATGTAGTCAAAACACCGCTGTTGTAAATAATGTAGTAATTTTTTATAATCAAAGTTAACGGTCTTCTAATTCAACATTTTTTGGCACCATCTTGTGGAAAATTAAATTTTTGGCTGTAAACTTAAAAAAATGTATTCCTATTAATGCCTTGCTGGAGCCATGCGTTGATTTTGAGGAAAATATTTTGCTAGGCTCATTATGACGCCGAATATAGATCGGAAAAGTATATATGTTTGTATTGCTGGACATTTGGAGGAAGATTCAATAATAAATTGGAAACTTGTTGCAAATTGAATGAATGTCCACAGAAAAAAATACAACAAATTTGCCGGGCTTTATTTCTCATATAGTGTTATTAATATAACAGCAAATAAATAAGTTTCCGTTGTAGAGCAGCCATTGAACTGAAAACAGGCGTTCAATCTCAGGACAAGTAAATGCAAAATATGTCTTTCTGAAAACATTTGAAAAATTCTAGGCTGCACTTAAAACAATGAGGCACTCTTTTAGTGTCCTCAGTGTCCTCTTGAAAAAGCAACACGTTTGAAGTTTCTACGATGAACCGGTTTCAAGAACTAAGCAATTTTTTTAATGTAAAATCCAAAGACTGTAGTGTCTGAAATGGGCATTCAAAGATTGGCTGTCAAATCCCGTGTACAATTGGTGTAACACAATGTGGTTAGCCTATGACAATAAGCCCATTTACAGTGTTGTAAACAATGTACGTTATTCGTCGTTAGAACAACACATATGACAACGATACCCACAGTAGAGAGCCTACTTCGCTGTGAAAATCCCATTAATCTCCAACATCTTAAGCTTGCCAATGACTCTATAATATGCTCACTGGAAATTTAATTTAAACTTTAATTGAACTATTCATTATAAGAGTTTTGAATTTATTTTTTCACTATCATAAACGTTGAATATGAAGTGCCCCTTTATTGTGAATTGAAACCAGGCATGCCTCTACTCACTGTCTACGTCAATTCTCTCCATATTATAACGACACTAGGTTTTTCAGGATTAATGCTTTCTAACAGCACTTTGTATTGTTGATTGTTGATAATCTACAAGTATTCATACCCTACGTTGTGTTGAATTCTCGTTGCGTGAACAGCTTTACTCATTTACATAACAAAAACTGGGTTATTTCACAATATTATAGTTCAACAAAGCCCACTGAATGGGGGGGAAATCGGCATAATGTCATTACATATAGAAGAAAAATATTGATTTCCTTTTTTAAAAATATACGAACGAGTCGATTTTTCACTATTTTATCTCACTTTTAAATTATTTACGTTTAACACAATATTGCAAAATAATATTTAAAAAATGTTTTTTTAAATATATTCAAAGATAAATTCTATTAGATGGCACATTTAGGTTTATATATATCATGATCAATTAATATATAAAATAATCAAATAACAGAGGACAGAAATCAGACTACAATTAATTAAATATTAGCGTTAATTGCATTTTATTTACACCATTAAACGATAAAATCGAGTAGGCCGAAGATCAATTTTACAGGCTAGCCTACATATTTTTTAATTGTCTAAACGTTGATTCAGGTCAATGGAAGAAAAGCAAATAACAATACAGAAAGAAGTAAATGTTGTTTATTATTTTAAAAAAAAAAACCAATTATATTCTGTTAAAGAGCCATGCTAAAGAGCAACCGAATTTTTGCTGATTCAAAGGCCTGCATGTAAAAAATGTTTACAGGGAGCTCTAAATTAATATTTTGATTATAACTGATAGCCTAGATATAAGGAAGCCACTCGTTCTTTTTTAACTGTACTTCTCCATACGTCCATATTTTTTTTACACATATTGTTTATTTTCTACCACATTACCACCATAAGTTTAAATGCAGTTTTGTACAGCAAAATGCCAACAAACAGTTCACGTGGGACCGCATTGCATTCAGCGCGCCCCCGAAGAGTAAGCTCCCTTTATTCCCAGCACTAATCCCCATGGAGCTCTTGTTATTTAATGCCGGTAAACATTACAGTACCGGGATGTTTGTTCTTGTCTCTGTTTCATGCCAATGGCACATGTGTAAATGTACCAGTATAGACATTATGGGCAACCAAGAATGACCCGATCCAAAGTCATTAATCTCCTAAACAGAGTTAATTAGAACTACAGGAAACAAATCTAGGATTTAAGCTGTAATGCCAAGTCATACAGTTAGGCAACCACGGTATTTATATAATCAGGAGCAAGAAATGGATAAAAGTACCAATAATAGGTATGTCAACAGCCAACAGTTATTGAAACTTTGTGCTGAAGGCTAAGCCCTATGTAACGAAGCAAATGTAGATAACACCATATCAAGTTACATTGAGATTCCAGAGTCTAGCTATGTGTGAAATCTTCCCCTTCAACACAGCCAGACTCTGTTTAACCTAACACTATCTACAAACCTTACTTTCACATTTGTTAACACTTCAACTTTATTATTTAATCTGTATTTGAAGAATGGAGAGAAGTGTTCTCTCTGGAAATAATTCTAGTTCATAGATTGTATGTATTCTTTGGATCAGATGGATTGAATCTGAAGCTATCCCATAAACATAAAATCAACGAGGAAATGGCCAACTCTGTAAATTACAATTATACCATCCGTCCATTAGATACAGTTTCTAAGGCACAAACGATCCACTTGTTATCCAACATTCGTAATTCTAATTGGACTCATTATTTTCATTTGATGTCCTGTCATTTTTTTATATCAGATTTATAAAAAGGGAAGTAAATCTTGGCATTAATCACCAAAAACTTTCATATATTTCATATATATCTTACTGCAGTACTTATGTTAGACGAATAGATGTACTACTATTTTAGTCAATTACGATTAATTGGGTATGAAGGTACATACATTCATACACACATTATGAAAAGGGAGATAACTCATCATGAATCTAAATTTAGGAGTTCAGAGTTGTTTATGGCCCAGCTATTGTGTTAAAGGAAAAAAATATATATGCACAGGCGGACAAGAGGACGAAAGATGACCGAGAATGACCGAGAGATAAAACCGAGAACAAACGAATTGAGCAAAATCAGATAGATTATAAGAAGGTGGAAGCTTAGGTCAAGGACGTGTGTTGAGAATGGAGCGGGAAGACGGAGGCGACATTTAACCGGTGATAATTTGTGACAGTCAATACGAAAGATTTTATATCATCAAACTGAGTGGCGCATAGATCAAACAATACCAACGATGATTTCGAAGTTGTTTCTGTTAGTAATAATCTTGTTGATTGTTATATAATTATTCTATATGGCTAGCTGTGGTAAAACTTATTTTATACAAATACATTTTCTATATAAAATAGAATTGCTATACAATAACAACAACAACAACAAAAAACCCAGAAAAACTGTGGAACGACGGTTGGTTATTTAATAAAATATGTTATAAAAAATATTTTGCTTGTTTGTTATCTGTCAGATCCATACCAAGAAGAGAAAACATGAAATCCCATAAAATGTGTATAAATATGTACATGTTTGGAGCTCTTTTCCAAAACGCAACAAATCTATTTTCACTATTTCGATAAATACAGCATTTTGTAGTTGGACGTTAATCGTTTTGCGAAAACCCCATTAAATGTTATGAAGAGAACGAACCTATTTTTGTTTCAGACAGATAACTTGGTATGTTTGTAATTGGCGCTTATTACGTTTTAGAAAAGCGCTCTCCATGTGTTTGTGACACAAGTTTTGAAACACGAGTGAAAAATCCATCGAACATCACTGCACTCAAAACAACCTTTCCACGCGAACGGCTTAAATTACTTTACAAAAAAGTCCGTCAGCTAAAACTTAACATGCAAAAAGTTCCTTAAAAAAACAACGACATTTTATTTACTATTGAACATTCACAAGGTGGAATACCGTGGGTAGTGTTATCTTCGCCAAGAGCCAGTCGAATACCGTGGAGGTATGTTGTCTTCACCGAGAGTCAGTCTGAATACCGTGAGGGTAATGTTGTCTTCACCAATAGTCAGGCTTAAATTCCGTGCGTAATGTTGTTTTCACAGAGTCAGTCTAAATACCGTGGTTAATGTTGTCTTCTCCAAGAGTCAGTCTGAATACCGTAAGGGTAATGTTGTCTTCACCGAGAGCCAGTCTGAATACCGTAGGGGTAATGTTGTTTTCACCGAGAGTCAGTTTGAATACCGTAAGGATAATGTTGTCTTCGCCGAGAGTCAGTCTGAATACCGTGGATAATGTTGTCTTCGCCGAGAGTCAGTCTTACATTCCGTAGGTAATGGTGTCTTCGCCGAGAGTCAGTCTGAATACTGCAGGTTATGTTGTCTTCGCCGAGAGTCAGTCTGAATACCGTGGGTAATGTTGTCTTCGCCAAAAATCAGTCTGAATACCGTGGGTAATGTTGTCTTCGCCGATAGTCAGTCTGAATAGCGTGGGTAATGTTGACTTCGCCGAGAGTCAGTCTGAATACCGTGGATAATGTTGTCTTCGCCGAGAGTCAGTCTTACATTCCGTAGGTAATG
>JAVFBX010185692.1:0-13959 GCA_034783855.1 Mopalia kennerleyi | reverse complement strand
ACATAAGTAAAATAAAAGCGAAACTAATTCGACATATGTAGAATAAAGGTAGAAGTGATAAAACGGCTTGCCATAGATATATGGGTTCACTTAGTATTGTCCAATAATATTTAATATACTGAACTTTCTTTAAACAACATATTTTAAACAAGACTTGAAATCGCCCATTAGGCTTGTATGTTGCCTATCCGCCATTTTCTCACTTCCACACTGATTGTAGACTCGAAATTTTAGCAGAATGGCCAGTAACTTCAACTCTTTACGCATGTTTACCTAATACAAGGATACAGAATTCATTAGATGGGTATAGTAACGTCAACTCTTTACGCATGTTTACCTAATACCAGGATACAGAATTCATTAGATGGGTATATAAAACCTGTATTAAACAGATAGGTCTATTTAATTTAATATTGAGTAAACAATTACACCATTTGCGACGTTTAGACTCTGTAGTTACGTCCAAGTGCAATTATTTTGAACAACGAAGTTTTTCTTTAAGAACCCTACATTTTATTGATATTTCAAAAAAAATTGAGAGTTTGTCTTTGATCTGCTGTGTCTTACGGGTATCAAAGCCAAGTTAAAATAAAACCACTTTAAAACACTGAATTCTTCTTAACTTTGGTTTAAGCCAATTGTTTGTAATAAAACGTAAATAATTTTTTCATTGAAATTTGTATATTGATTGATCAAAGTGGGTAAAGAGGTAACCATTACTGAGCCGATATTTGTGAAGGTGGATGAGATCTGGCGACTCCTTTCCGTAGCATAGTGGTGACATACCATCTCTTACAAACTGTTATATAATAAACGAAAATGGCAAAAGACTGTAGGCGATCTGTTTGGAATGGCGAAAAAAGTGTATGTCACGTCTTGGTAAATCAGTGAACCTCAAAACGATTCCTTTTTTCCAGATATCTAAGGGATTTAAGTGCCAGAAAATAGCCATTAAAGTTTTGCGACTTGAATATATGACCATGGGAAAACTAAATTATACGCTTCAATTTAACTGTTTGTGATTAGAGTTTCGAACTATTTTTTTTACCAACATATAGTTTGAATACCTAACTATTAATCCAAGCAATAAATAAAATTTGGTTCAGTTTGAGCCCAAGGGGTCCAGCAAGACCTTACGTATTTTAAGTAAAAAGAAGTGATCTACTTTCCAGGGAATGGAATAACATTCCTACCTCCATCGGAACCATCCCCTCATTGTCACTCATAAAATGCAAAATTAAAACATACCTCTTGCAAGACTTATACAATCCATAGTGCACTATTACAAATATTAAGCACAGCACGCATAAATTGAAAATCACGACTACACGTAGATATCTGTATATAGCTTTTTGTTATATTGTTTTGTTAGATTGTTTTGATGGTACAGTTGGTACTGTTTCTTCTCGTGTACATGTTTACTTGTAACAAATTATGTACCCAATGTATTAATAGGGATAGAGCAAGCTCCTTGGAGCTTTACTCCCGCCATTGTTTTATTCAACTGAAACTCATAATTTTATACAGACAATTTGGTGAAAACTCAATCAATGAATCAATCAGTTTCCTGTCGCGCGACACCAACGCCAAGCTGCATCACGTTCGGTGTGAATTTGGTATATGGGTCATGGAACACTTCTGTAGTCACAATGTTTTATCGGTAATTTTTTTTTCACGGACTATTTCTTTACAATATGAAGTTTGTTTTACGATGTTTCAGCCGGGCTGTAGTGTTTCATTTAATCGAAATACGTCCTTTTTTAATAAGATTTTCTTTCGAGGGTGGCTGCAACTTACTCTGGTTCCACTTTCCCCATTTTATCTGTATCTTCATTCGACGACTTTATATAGGTTCGTGGCTCAATGGAAATGCTTTAAAAGGTTCTATTCGGGCTATGATAGGATTTATACGAAAGAAATAAAGTCCGCTAATGTAATTGTTTAGACAACTTGGCTACATTTGAATAAAATCGAATGAAAGATAGTTGGATTGTTTTATTTATACCCATTTTGTAATGTCCGATTGTTATTTCTGCGGCAAACTGGTTTCGAATAAGTTACAGCCTATTCAAAATATTTGAATCGGTTACAAATTAGTTTCGAATAAGTTGCGAATCGGTTGCCAAGAAACTGCTATCAATCGGTTTCGAATCGGGTGTTAACTTTCCCGAGGTTACGATATTTCTAATTTCAGCCTGACTCGAAACGTCTTTAAAGACTACCGATAGACACAGCTGTAGGGTTAATTGTGGCCGAGCTCTTTCGAAAAGTCTCAAAACACAAGGGCAGCTATATTACTCGTTTGAGAAAGTTTCCAAACGTCTTGAAAAGGACAATGTGAAAGTCTAGAACGAGAGAAATACACATTTAAATGAATTTAAAATGTTAAGTTATCTGTCTGACTGTGGTGATGTACAAGATATACCCCGCACCCCCAATGGTAACCTTACATTCATTAGTACCCCTAACCCGTATGAGATTCACATGAATTTAAACTTCGTTTGTTTTACTTCTTTTATGCGTCAACTTCGTATTGAACCGCTTTAATGATGACTTACGTGTAGCCCCAAATTCAACAGGGGGCTCTTAAATACTCAAACCGGTCCAATGAATTCCAATCAGTAAAATTCGGTCGATTGCACCCCGAGAACTCGGGTCCAAACTGTTAGCATTACATTTATAACTGCTCTGATAAGAACAATGTGTTGACTGTTTTATGTTTTACAGATTCTGTATAATGTCACTGCCTTGGAGAGAACTTTCCGTGATGAAGGCTACTATAGCGTGTTGGTTGCTGATTGTTCATCTGATGGAGTTAACCACGTCTGTCACCAGGTACGTGCTCTTCGCTCGGTGTCACATATCCTGACTCTGAGCAGGTAAATATCTATTACTGTACATCACATACATATAGCACACTTCCACCATCCCCACTACACTTCTGCTACGAGACATAATAGTAGTTCTAATAAATGTCATGGATATTTTCATATAGGATTTGTTCTGTTTGTTTGACTGAGTTTAATGTCACTCCCATAACGGCGTCCCAGTCCACTGGGTGGAGGAAGCCACCATGTGCCAGTCCACTGGGTGAAGGAAGCCACCATGTGCCAGTCCACTGGGTGAAGGAAGCCACCATCACTAGCAACATACAAAGACAAGGCCGCACAACCACAGGACAGAATACAAATACATCACAAATAGATCGGCTTCATGTTTTGCTTCGCTTCAAGAGCACTAGGGCAAAAGGAAGCTCCCTCCCAACCCGCCTCTTTAAAGTGGCAAGACAAGATATTAGATTGATAAGATTCGCAGACAACTTCCAGATTCAATCTAGAAAAGAGACATTTAATGAAAACAAAACTTCTGTTCTGTAGCGATATTCTGTAGATTGCCCTAAATTGCGTGGTATGGTCGTTGTGCACATCTATAGATCGATGTTTAAACGCCGGGACTTGATAATGATACCTTATCACTAATCAGCAATTGAGTTATTTCGTCACATGACTCCTTAGAAGGAACGGATCAGACATCAATTCAACTTAAGCAATACTTGTAATCGAAAGCTCTATATAAACTTACTACAAAGTACAATCCGATTTGGTCTATGCTGATCAGTTTTCAATTGTTTGCATACTTAAATGTTTTGTGATCGTTTAAATGATGTTCTAATTTTCACAGTGATTCACATGCTTTTTTGGTGGTTTTGCGCATTGTAGCTATCTCTAATAATTCCATGTGTTTGATTGTCAGGACGGAATTCCTCCAGGCCATGTTAACAGACTATGACAGCAGAATACCGCCAAGTTATTCCTCAGGTAAAACATTAACAGTGCTAATGTGTTCTATTCATAGAAGATATCTGCATTGAACATATATCTGTAGCAGAGGAAATCTCTCCTGTGACCCGTCATCCCAGTGTCGTTACTTGCCATAGTTAAACTAATGTGAAGCGTACATGAGCGAACAGAGCATCCTAATATTCCCATCCACTTAATAACTCCTAATCCCACATGCTTCCACTCTTCTCCAAACAGTGACAGAAACGATGTATCGGTGAGCATTTATAAATGTGCACTGGTGACCATGGGATAGCGTATTCTCTTTAACAACAGCAGTTGTTTGTTAATATGTGACACACTCTGCATTTTTGTATGTTGGTGGATTAAACGTTTCGAAACTTCCTTGAACAGGTCACCCGACAAACGTGACGGTTGATCTGAGAGTGAGGACGATACATTCTATAGATGAAGCCACAATGGTAAGTCCTCGAACACATCCCACCAAGCGTGCTAGAACCTCTCAGACTACCTCAGCAAACATATTTATATAAGATAGTAATTTGATGACGTATGCTATGTATGTGTAATCTTAGCCATATTCCCTTGATAGTTTTATTTATGAGAAAGTCGTTTATCCAGTGTATTGTGGTAGAAAATGTATAATTCAGTCTACAGGTTACACCCTTAAATCACATCTTCTCAGTTCAGGTCATTGACCATTGATCTCCAGAGGCCTCTTCACGGTTCTGATACCCGTTTGCCACTTGAGGTACGAAACAGAAGTGGCCCGAAGTTATCGACAGCTTCAAAAATAGAACATTAATTACATAATCGAATGCTTGTGGGGCTTAAATTCCCAGGGTTAACGACAGAATTAAACCCTTGGAGGTTATATAGGGCTTGGGAAATTAATGTTAAAGAGAAAATGAATTTGGTTGATTTAAGTAGTCAGATCTGTATTAGTAGAACTTCGATTCTCCTCATACCACTATAGCAGTGTTAAAGACAGCAGTAACACCGTCAATCAACATACAATCATTAGTATTGGCAACAGCTGTGAAGGTTCTTCTCAACATATTCTCTTTAATCACGTATTAAATTGTTGATTCATGCGTGCGGGCCCCAAACTTTATTTAACACAAAACTTAATCCTCATCATTCCAGTGTAGTGTTTATACTTAAACAGGGCTTCCCATCACTGTGCCTTTTATTTTATTTAGACAGGGTTTCTCGTCTCTGTAAACTTTATTTCAGTTAAACATGTTTCTCTTCACTCTTTATTGTACTTATTAAGCAGGGTTTCGCTGGACACTTAAGTTCACTTTAACAGGTTTTTTCTGCACAAAATACAAATACACTCTGTTTACACTTTATTTTACTTACACACATATCCTGTGTACACTGTACTTTAATTGAGAATGTTTACTCTCAAAATTTAGATTATTTACGACTAATTATGCCGTACACTTTAGTAGATACATTTTATTTCACTTGAACATGTTTACTCTTAAAACTGTAGTTTACTTAAAGATTAAGATGTACGCTTCATTACCTAAAATATCAACTCTGTGTACGTTTTATTCACTTGACAGGATTTTTCTGCACACTTTATTATCACGCAAGTCTGGACAGATCACCGATTGATGTTTTTTGGTTTAATCGATGCTCCGTACCTGGAACTGGACTCTAAATTCATGGACAGCGTTTGGGTTCCCGATTTGTATTTTGCAAATGAGAAAGAAGCTCATTTCCATGAAGTGTCTGTGCCTAACAAAATGATGCATTTGTATCAAGATGGCACCGTTATCTATCGAGCAAGGTAATGTGTCCTCTCCCGTGTCTGATATATATATTGTTTTCTGAATTACGTATTTTTTAATCTGCTGGGCAGTGTACTACTTAATATACCGAGCCAGGAATTGTATACTCTACCGAGCCGGTTACTGTATGATCTACCACGCTATGCTCTCTACAATTTACCCTGTCATGCTCTGTAATATCTACCGAGCCGGGAACTTTATAATCTATCGAGCAAGGTACTGTGCTATCTACCGAGTCAGGTAATGTATTATCCACCGAGCCAGGTAATGTGTTATTTACAGAGCCAGGTAATGTATTATCTACCTATCCAGGTAACGTGTTATCTACTGAGCCAGGTATTGTAATATCTGCCCAGCCAGGTAATGTATTATCTTCCTATCCAGGTAACGTGTTATCTACTGAGCCAGGTATTGTAATATCTGCCCAGCCAGGTAATGTGTTATTTACCGAGCCAGGTGATGTGTTATCTACCGAGCCAGATAATGTTTTATTTACCGAGCCAGGTAACGTGTTATGTTCTGAGTCAGGTGTGTATACACATGTTGATACATGGTAAGAACTATATCATAGCGTCCGTGTATTGTTGCTATTTAAGTGATAACGTTCGACTGGAACTGTTGGGAATATATAAATTTGTTTGTCCAAAGTGGTATTTACTTCATATATATTATGTATGATTGCACACGATTGATCTGATTGTGAAACAATACAGATATGTGAAAATTCCGGACGGATAAAATGTTAACATGCACGCCTCACTCTAGATTTGGTGTGTTAACCAAGAGGTTAATGGCATGTCTCAGATCAATCCTGGTTGATCTATAATACAGGATAGGAAAGACGGATGGAATGCTTTTATGCACAAACGTTAAGCTCATCAGGTGATATAAGCCTCCTTAACGTATTTAAACATTTAATCTCTTTGTCCGTTCTCAGTGAATCGTTTAAAATCCCATACGTCATATAGTCTCTAGTGTAAAACCAGTCAAATGGCACGGTTTGTGATTTGTGAATCAAATGAGCTCAACAATATATATGGGACATTATTTGTTTTACTGTAACTATTTTATAATGTATCGATAATCTAAATTTACAAGTGTATTTTACAAACACAGCAATAAGACATATGATGAAATTGTTATCCCAATTATTAGAAGTGAGAATGTTTTAATATAGGTCTGTAAGTGAAGTATTGTGAAGTATGCCTAAAGAGGACCATGTGGTTGACTGTAATCTGCTAGCGCCTTTACGAATTGCAGGCAACTCTACACCTGGTTTAAACAGGCCTTCATCAATCTGTGTTTAAGAACGGTTGTCCTGTAATGCTATCCTGTCAAGGAACAGCTGCTGGTCCAAACCTGGGTGATCTATCGAGGGAATATAATAAATCTGAGAGAAGCGGCCTCTTACGTTCATTGCAACGAACAGGGGGTTATACAATATTAAGCCCATGTATTAGTGCATATGATTTATTGCATCAATGTGAAAATCGAACATCCGATTCTTTTAAAACGTTATATTTAACATTAGTGGCCCGTGATATCACATTCTAATCGTAATTTTATCACAGATGAACTAAAATTCTAAGGTTATTTAGAGATCAGACGAATCGTTGGAAAACCACCCCCAATATCTACATGCAGTCTGAGGAAAGTCGAGTTCATTCCACATACATCGAGGGAGGTAACATCTGTATGGCAGCTCCGACAGTCATTATTGGAGGAATAATTATAGGCGGATCAATGAGCTGCCTAATTCTCCATAACGCAACGTCCTCAAATGAAAACCCTTATGAATTATTCAAACGGCATTCGGTTAGGTAATGTTAAATCGTTACCCTTCAGTTCACGTATTGTCTTTTAATAACTCTCATAATGACTGTTTCAGGGTGTCTATCAAAGCATCTTGCCCGATGGTTCTTCACAAATATCCAATGGACACACAGGTCTGCAACGTGGAAATAAGGAGCTGTGAGTTCGATCGGTCATTTAAAGCAACAAATCCATTAAACTGCAGTTTATATCTAGTTTAGTTGTCATAATCCGAATTTTTGTCACTATTTAAAGTTTTTGATACAAATTCACCCTTCCAGCGTCGCATATTCATTTTATTTTCATTTTAACTACTTTTACTTTTGTTTAGTCGCACTTATTTACTATGACCTCAACGTTTTTTTAGGCGCATATATTTTTTTTTATTATTATTTACCTTGATCTCTGATTTTGTTTAGTCGCATATTCTTTTGGCGTTCACTTATTTAATCTGGCCTCAATTTTTTTAAGTCGCATATTCTTTTGACGTTACTTATTTAATGTGACATCATATTTTTTTAGGGCGCATATACTTCTGCTTTTCATTATTTACCCTGACCTCTGATTTCCTAAAGTCGCATATTCAGTTGGTTTTCACTTATTCACCGTATCTTCTGATTATGTTTTTCGCATATTGTGTTGGTGTTCACTTATTTGCTGTGACTTTTTAGTCGTATTCTTGTGTTTTTCGTTATTTACCTTGACCTCAGATTTTCGTAAGTCGCATGTTCTTTTGGTGTTCCATTATTTCATTTGAATTCAAATTTCGTTGAGCCGTATGTTCCTTTGATGTTCACTTCTTTATCTTGAATTCAGATTTCGTTAAGTCGTGTAATCGTTTGAGGTACCTTGTTTATCTTCACCTCGGATTTCGTTAAATCGTATGATCTGTTGATGTATATTTATTACCGCGATATATATTTTAATTAATATGTTTTTTTATATTTTCTTCCTCGCCTGTTTTTTGGTCCTCAGTTGACCTAAGATTTTTCTTCAGCCGCATATGTTTTTATCAATTATTTATGGTGACCTGATATAAACCTGATATATAATTTTCTCGCCCATTTGGGCCTATTGTTCTGTTCACAGTTGCTTACAGTCAAAGTAATGTAGTTTTTCGATGGAAGGAAAATTTGCCGATCATTGTGAATTCTGTAATGAAATTACCCCAGTTTACATTGGATAATTATAATGCCGACGACTGTCCAGCAGAACCTTACGAAGGTTAGTTTATTACATTGGATAATTATAATGCCGACGACTGTCCAGCAGAACCTTACGAAGGTTAGTTTATTACATTGGATAATTACAATGCATACGACTGTCCAGCAGAACCGTACGAAGGTAAGTAAGTTTATTACATTGGATAATTACAATGCCTAAGACTATCCGGCAGAACCACGCAAAGGATAATTTATTACATTGGATAATTGCAGTGCCTACGGCTGTCCGGTAGAACTGTACGAAGGTTAGTTTATTACATTGGATAATTACAAGACTGACTACTGTCCAGCAGAACCGTACGAAGGTAAGTTTATTACATTGGATAATTACAATGCCTAAGACTATCCAGCAGAACCACACGAAGGATAGTGTATTACATTGGATAATTACAATGCCTACGACTGTCCAGCAGAACAACACAAGGTTAGTTTATTACATTGGATAATTACAAGACTGACGACTGTCCTGGAGAACTGTACGAAGATTAGTTTATTACATTGGATAATTACAATGCCTACGACTATCCAGCAGAACAAACACGAAGGTTAGTTTATTACATTGAATAATTACAATGCCTACGACTATCCAGCAGAACCGTACGAATGTTGGTTTATTACAAGACTGACGACTGTCCAGCAGAAGCACGGGAAGGTTAGTTTATTACATGAGATCATTACAATGCCTACGCAGAACCGTACGAAAGTAAATTGATTACATTGGATAAGTGTAATGCCGACGGCTGTCCAGCAGCCGAACGAAAATTAGTTTATTACATTGAATAATTACAGTACTGAAGACTGTCCAGCTGAACCTTAAGTATGTAAGTTTATTACATTGAATAATTAGAATGCCAGCTAATGTCAAACAGGACCGTACTTGTCACATTGAATAAATACAATGCCAGCTGATTTCAAACAGTACCATACTAAGGATAGTTTGTTACATTGGATAATTACAATGTCAGCTAATGTAAAACAGGACTATACTAAGGATAGTTTGTTACATTGGATAATTACAATGTCAACTAATGTTTAACAGGACTGTACTAAGGTTAGTTTGTTACATTGGATAATTACAATGTCAGCTAATGTAAAACAGGACTTTACTAAGGATAATTTGTTACATTGGATAATTACAATGCCAGCTAATGTACAACAGGACCATACTAAGGATAGTTTGTTACATTGGATAATTACAATGTCAGCTAATGTACAACAGGACCATACTACGGTTAGTTTATTACATTGAATAATTAAAATACCAGTCAATGTCAAACAGAAACATACGTTAGTTTGTTACATTGGATAATTACAATGCCAGGGATGGCTTTATTACGTTTAATGACCCTGATATTCTTGTCAATTCACCAGCCAGTCTAACTAGAACTATTATCTTGTCAGCATTGACTTATAGTATGTCTATGTTTCAGGTAATTTTAGCTGCATCCAGGCCACATTTTACCTCCGCCGTCAATTGGGCTACTATATGATTCAGCTTTACATACCCAGTGTTCTCATTGTGTCGCTCTCTTGGGTCTCATTCTGGCTAAGCGCAGACGCCGTTCCGGCTAGAATCTCTTTGGGTATTCTCACCGTACTGACCATGACAACCCAAAAGTCGGCTGCAAACACATCTCTCCCTAAAGTCTCTTACGTAAAGGCTATTGATGTATGGATGGCATTATGTTTGACATTTGTATTCGCCGCTCTTCTGGAATACGCCCTCGTTAACGTGCTCCTTAGAAAACACATTAAAACAGTTCATCGTCGAAATACAATTACACAACAAGATCTGGAGAAGAACATGGAGATGAGAAATTTCACTTCAGTATGTGGATTGTCTTTAATATATCATAGCTCCTACGTCAGTACGACATTTGTCTTATTATATTTCTGTCAATACTTCAGTACGTCCATTTTTCTTAATTATATATCTGTTCCTAATTCAGTACCGGTACGTTCATTTGTCTTAATTGTATTTCTTACCGTACTTCAGTACGTCCATTTGTGTTAAATATATTTTTGTCCGTACTTCAGTACTTCCATTAGTTTTTAATATTTTTCTGTCCGAACTTCAGTACGTCCATTGGTCTTAAATATTATTTTGTTCTCAGGCCCTACACTTCAGTACGTCAACTTGTTTTTAATATATTCTTGCCCTCACTTTACTAAGTCATTTGTTTTCTTGCCGATTCTTCACTTCTTCATTATATTTAATCTATCCTTCCCATATTACAGTGAGTCATTTGTCCTAAATGTGTTTTTTATTGTCCATGCTTCAGTTATCAGTAACGCCACAGCGAAGCCGAAATACTTCTTAATGTGGCGTAAAACACTAATCAATCTAATATCATACGTTTTTAATATATTCTATTTGCTAAACAACCCTACTTTCACTTTGCTTATCTTTGTATATTATTGTATGTATTGCATATCTTTGTATATTATTGTATGTATTGTTGTCTCAAGCCTATATAAAAGAAATATATTATTACCCTCTATAAATGCCATATACCGGGCGATGAAGTAAGTCATTCTCCGAAGGCTTATCACAATACACAGAAAAATGTACAAAGTCCCGTTACATGGTTTTTTCTTTGTCAGTAGTTTAGTTATTATTTGTTTTTAATATATTCCTGCCCGATCTTCAGCTATGATTTGTTATTGATATTTTCCTGTCCGTACTTCAGTTATTAATTGTTTTAATATATTCCTGCCCGATCTTCAGCTATGATTTGTTGTTAATATTTTCTTGTCCGTACTTCAGTTATTAATTGTTTTAATATATTCCTGCCCGTACTTCAGTAATTATTTTTTAATGTATTCCTGTTCGTACTTCATTTTTTATTTCTTTTTAATATATTCTTACCCGTACTTAAGTTATTATTTGTTTTTAATATATTCCTGCCTGTACTTCAATTATTATTTATTTTTAATATATTCCTGTCAGTACTTACGTTACTATTTATTTTTAATATATTCCTGTTTTAAATTCATTTATTATTTGTTTTTAGTATATTCTTGCCCGTACTTCAGTAATTATTTGTTTTAATATATTCCTGTCCGTACTTCAGTTATTTTTTTGTTTTTAATATATGCCCGAAATTCAATTATTATTTGCTTTTAATATATTCTTGTACGTACTTCAGTTATTTTTAAAAATATATATTCCTTTCCGTACTTCAGTCATTTTATGTTTTAATATATTCCTGTCCGCATTTCAGTTATTATTTGTTTTTAATATTCCTGTCCGTACATCAATTATTATTTGTTTTTAATATATTCTTTTCCGTACTTTAGTAATTTTTTATTTTTAATATATTCTTGTCCGTACTTCAGTTTTTATTTGTTTTTAATATATTCCTGTCCTTACTTCATTTAATAATTGTTTTTAATATATTCCTGTCCGTTCTTCAGCTATCATTTGCTTTTTATATATTATTGCCCAGTGAACAATATTGGGAAGAAATATTAAAGAAATCAAAATACGTTGCATTGCAATCTCATCTGCTGAACAAGTAATGCGATATGGGTTGTACAAATTTATACCAGTCTTTTAAAACACAATTATTTTATATTGTAGGCCAGTAAGCCTTACTAATGTTTATGAATATATAAATGAAATAATTTTTTTGTTTTTTTTGTTTTTTCAGAATGACCAACTCAAGGCTGGTGGTTGGGTAAAGACAGTATTTGGCTCGAGAGCCTGCCATAACACAGCCGATCTGATGGACCGAACTTCCCGTGTTCTCTTCCCTTTGGCGTTTGGTATTTTCTGTATTGTGTACTGGTGCTTCTATCTCAGATGACATTTATCTTATTCAAACAGGCTGTCTCAACGGTTTGTCACTACAACAATTAAATAAATCTTCATTTATCACCTGCACATATATCGGCTGTACGGTCTTCCTGGGAGTAACCACTGTTTAAGCACACGCTAACCCAAAGGAGTAAAGCTGGTCTTAAAGGTATCCTCTTATTAGTGCAGGTAAACATTTGGTTCACTTCCCTAATGATCACCATACCACTCAGATATATCAAAGAGCCTAGTCAAAGGTTTACATGCAATGTCGATATTCAAGATTCTGAACACTCTACGGTTCATCCTTTGCTTAAAATCAATTTATTATATATCATCAAAATGATATAGAACAGTGACTCAAGGGACGCTACACGGCTTGGGTGTGGTCTAGCACACCTTTTCTAAAGGGACGCCAATTGACTAGGATGTGGCCCAGCACACCTATTCTCAAGGGACGCCACGAGACTGGTGTGTCATACAGCATATCTATTCTCAAAAGACGCCACACGTCTGGGGTCTCACACAGCACATCTATTCTCAAGGGACGCCACGAGACTGGTGTGTCACACAGCACATCTATTCCCAAAAGACGCCACACGTCTGGGGTCTTACACAGCACATCTATTCTCAATGGACGCCACGAGACTGGTGTGTCACACAGCACATCTATTCTTAAAAGACGCCACACGTCTGGGGTCTCACACACCACATCTATTCTCAAATGACGCCACGAGACTGGGGTGTGGCTCAGCACATCTACTATCAAGAGACGACATGCACACGACTGGGATGTGACCCAGGACATGTAATGTAAAGGGAGGCCACACGACTGGGATGTGACCCAGCACATGTAATGTCAATGGACGCCACTGTATTCCTGCCACGAGAATGTGGTATTTACTGGCGCAGTAGTTCTGTATTGGGAGCCGCTCGGTCGAATGGGGCTTGGGACAGATTAGACATCAGTACGGCCTTTAACGCCAAAATGGTTTAAGATGCCGTCGGGAATTGGGACATCGTCGCCTTAACTATGGTCCTAAAAGTCCAAATGGTTTAGGATGCGCAATGATTCGATGCAATTAATTGATAATACGTGGAATAAACTATACTTTAAAAGAAAACAGACAAAGTCTACTTAGGATTATGGATATACAACTTTGTCTTTTAGCCTTGTAACTGAGATTCTGACTACATACCACGAATCATCTTACGGAGCTCCTTCATATAAAAAGCCTTTATGCCAATATGATATTGTTGTTTTGTAAACTCCCAATGAGATCAAGTTCATGAAATGTATAATAATTAGTCCATGCCGTGATGATAATATTGATACTGATTCTGAACTGCCTTATATTGTTCTATTACCGCCATGTTTGTTATTGTATGAAAGCTGTTTTATTAAATAAGAAATGTTTAAGCAGTACCTATCATCTGGATAGTTAATCAATTGCTGTTGAGTACATTTGATTAGAGAGGCGTCTATGCTTCATTATTTACATTCTGGCGCTTACAGTCGATAT
>JAVFBX010185681.1:0-12024 GCA_034783855.1 Mopalia kennerleyi | reverse complement strand
AGGGCGCTCCAACTGTCCATCCGTCCATCCAAGATATGCTTGTTTTCTGGAGCATATCTCGATAACCGTTATTTTTGTTTCAATCAGGTACTTAAGTGGTGCCTTTTGCTATTTTTGTGTGTCTAGAGCGCATACCTAATTTGCATATAGCAATCTTAAAGTTCAAATGTTAATATGTACAATATATTTGTTTTCCGGAGCCTATCTAGAGAACCGTTCAATATTGTTTTACTAAACTTTATATTTACTTCAACCAGGTACTTAGGTTATGCCTTTACCTATTTATATGTTTCTACATCGCATACCTAATTTGCATATTGCAATCGTTAATAGGTTAATATTAAAATAATCAAAGGTTAATATGTGCAATATGTTTGGTTGCAGGAGCCTATCTAGAGAACCATTCAATATTTTTGTAACAAACTATATCTCCTTCAATCAGGTACTTAGGTTATGGTTTTTGCTATTTTTTTGTTCTGCAGCGCATACCTAATTTGCATATTGCAATAGTAAAGGTCAAAGGTTTATTATGAGCAACAAGTTTGCTTGCCAGAGCCTATCTATGGTTTTCCACCATAATGAGGCAAGGAACAGTATGAAGTGGGCAACCCGTCGTCATGTAAGTGAAATACCCTTGAGTACCACATTAAACCCCAATCAAACACACAAACAAATTACTGTGACATCACTATGTTACCATAACAGGGATTCAAGTCCCTCCACAACCTCAGGGTCATCAAGGATTCACACAATGGTTCTTTGGGAATCACAGGGCTGGTTTTACAAGCTTTTCTCTTGGTTATCAATCACAGGGGTGGGTTTACAATCAAGTGATTAGGGCTTAACGTCCTGGCCTAATTACGGTGGAAAACCGAGAAGAAACCTCGTAAAAACCACCCCCGCGATTGCCGGAGCCACATCTTGTGACTCACTCATATACCTGAGGGTCGACAGACGGACTCGATCTTGTGAAAGGTATATCGAAGTAGGTTTTAGTAAACACACTCATTAACCACTAAGCCACGGCTGCCAAATATAAATTTGAGATACCTGGTCAATAATTCAGAATTCAGAATGTATGTGTTCCGGTATTTGGGAAAATTTATATAATGGTAAACATAAGCGAATTAGCAAAATAGACTGTATTATAAGCATCCTCTGCTTTAGTTAAGCATTTTTACAAAAGGTTTAGCAAATAAATTTACTAATGACACATAAAGATGTAAAGTTAGTTTAAGCTACAGTCAGTATAAGGCTTAAAAAGTCAGGAAAAGCATCCACAGACAAATAAGATTACTTGTGGATTTACCATCGTGATTCGTGCTCAAAGTTATTTCACTTGTATGACTATGGAATGTTCACTTCACACCTTTCCTTTCCTCAATGTACGTGTACTGTACAGCAAAGGAGGGTGAGTAGACAGACACTCCAACCACTAAGCCAAGGTCCACACAAATAAGACAAATTATAGACATTTCATTTGACATATTGTCTCTTACCCCATCGTCTCTGGTTAATTTTAAGTTTCTCTGTTGTACAGTTTTTTGTATCCTCTTGCTGTAGCTGGCATTACCGGCCTGTCGTATACAGTGACTACCATTATCAATCAGACAACAGATCTGGTCATAGCCTCCTCGGCTGTCTTCTTCTGTACTGAATCCATTCCCATTCATGGACGTCATCATTCACCTGGGAAAAACACACAGCATAAATATGACACAAAATCATAAATCTTGTACTGCTCAAGTGTAGAAGCAGTTTATTAGAGTAATCCTGGTCCACATGACATTCTACTGGGCCGCAATGATCAAATCTTAAACAGTATCAAATCTGCAATCACACAAAGTTGCAGGTATGAATGACTGCCCTGCTGTTTTTATTACTGCACCATGACTGCGTTCATGACAAATCCAGGGGAGCATGTGAGTTCCTTGACCTGTATCAAGCACCTTATTTGACAATTATGGAGGGTTTGCCTGGCAGCATGTTGAAGCATCTTTGGGGCATTGATGGAGACCTTGTAGGGCATTGATGGATTCCTACATGTAGATTATCTATCATGGGTGGCAATGTCCTACAAATAGGGAGACCAATTCCATGATATACACTGATCATGCAGTGTTAGACAGAGCTGTTAAAATGAAGTTTAATTGCTGTAAGATTTGGTTCTGATGCGCCAAGAGTTGTTACTTGTATTAACCGACTTGCTGAATAAAATTGTTCATAATAAACTTATAGGGTAGCACGTCACTGGCATAAGCAACAGTACAATTGTAGAGCTAGTTCAGTTGACTGTACGTTTTTTGTTCGAAAGCCGAATTGCAACAACAACAACATCACCATGCATTCAACTGTCTCATCAAACCACTGTTTAAGGAAAAAAAAATGTGTAAAATGGTTCGGAAATAAACTGTTTTTGTGAAAACTTACTTGTGTATGCAGTGCTCTTTCGTTCCTCTTTGTGTTTTATTGTTAATACTACATTCTGTTTTATAATATTGTGCTTTTTTATATATCGAAATAAAAGCACTGCAGTGCTTATGTTATCTGTATATTGAAATCGACGATAAATAAAATTTCTTGAATGTTGATTGTGTGACTGGGTATCCTTGATAGAAATATTTTAAATCTGTTTGTTCCACTTTTTTTTTAGTTGAAACAGGGATCACTAATATAGGCATATCCTTTCACATGGTAATTTGCTCCCATCCTAATGACAGGAGATGTCAATAAGTTACAGTAAAGGAATGTACCATAAAATGTTTGCTTTACCCACTAGTTAATTCCCAAATACATTCATGAGTCAAGCCAGTCAACTGAGATGTGAATAACAAAATAAATGAAAAGATTTTGTCATCTACTATATAATTATTTTTTTAAATACATAAATGTGCCTTTTCGATAAGAAAGCAAAATTGTTTTAAAATACATCTTTATTGTTTATTGAATGACAAACTTTGTCAAAATCAGTGGCAAAATGCAAATTAAGAGAAAGATTGGAAACAATTCGGGAAATCTATACATCGCCGGTCCCCTATGGTTTGCATAACCATGGGGAGACCCCGTTCTGACCGTTCCCCCTTACTGCACAGGCCTTTAGCTACATTTAGGAATTTCTTCATTTAATACTGTGTTTGGGTTCTGACTGGTTAAATATTTGATACATTGTACAACCATATGCTTATTCGTCCTGTTAGTTAATCAGCTCTTAATGTCCGTAACTGTCAGTACTTAATGTTGAAAACATCCACTTTTTCAAACTTAACTTTTTTTTCCATTCTTCAGAAATCGGAAGCTTAATATTATTTGTTCTGAGAAAGGTGAGAGATAGGTTAATGATTGTTATGTATGAAGTTTAACAAAGCTGACAGCACCACTTTTCTGTGTTTCTATTTCAAACCTGCATGTTACCAACTGCCACTGAGTTTAACAATTGAATTCCCAAGTTCTTTTGATATAAGTAATCTGTTACATCCAGGTGCCTAAAAACAAGACAAAAGAACTGTTGCTTACAAGGGGGGGTCTTTGAAAGTATATTATGAGCCTGCCCCAGGTGACTGGCTGTCACTCCCCCACCCACATGCTGATTATGGGGGAATTCCAGTTATTCAGCTCAGGCAAAGGTCTCTTCAGATATTATTACATAGATGACCAGCTGGATTAACATTACACCTTAAGAAATTACAAATCCACTTCCTTGATGACACATTGCCTGTAAACCAGTTCACAGACAGGTTCAGAAACAGATTAACACAAATTGGTTAAAATCAAAAGAAATTCCTTCTTTTACCTACAGGTACATAAACTAAATTATTAACTCCAACAATATACAACAAAATTTACTGAAAGACATATTTATCAGACTACATGTAACTTGAGTGAGCCAATAATACTAAACTTCTTCATATTACATGTATTTTACCCTAAATGTCATGCAAATCATATAAAATCGTTTGCATTCAGATTGTGAGCTCCAGTTTTTTCAGTTTTGTTCAGTTTTACAAATACCGCACAATGACAGAGACACATGTTTCATTACAATCAAATTCTAACATTTTTAGGTAAACTGTACGGTGAGTCATATTATTTGAATGGATGCAGAGATTTTAATAGGAAATACTTGTAGTAATCTGTTGATTTCAGGCTATTCCTTTGACATATATATTTATAGGTTATTATACAGCATAGAATCAAATGTGTAGTTTTATCGAATGAGTCCAGTCAGTCGGCATCAAGTTGAAAGTTGATATAAGATGAGCCTCTAAAAGGCATCAAGTCCAATACAGGCTTTCAACCCAATATAAACAAGAACAATAAGTTATTTGTTTGTGTAATTGGGGTTTAACACTGTACTCAAGGGCATTTCCTATATATTATGACCATTGTCCATTATAATTCTTCACTTGTTGAATAACAGTGATCATGTTATGTCGGTCACAATTACTGATATGATGTCTCCTGATAGTGTCCAACTCACATTTTTGATAATCTACGGCTTCTGAAGCTTTGAGCCACTGTAATAAAACATTAATGTCACTTTCTGTTGTTTTGGGGTTTTTTTTACTTGTTTTTGCAGGTACTTCTCCCAGGAAAAAATGACCAATTACAATTGTCACTTCGAAATGAATGGAGCAGACAACAACTTACAAGCACAGAGTAACCTCTCTTGGATATAATCTAACATGACCCTTTTAAATCCAATCATACATTCTCAAGTGACAACAATCTGATAACACTCTTACACACTCCAATATGGCTCAGGATAATACACTGACATAGAGCATAGAGTTATCCCAAAATAACGAAACTACTGTGACATAGAGTAATTAACTGGTGTATACTCATTCAGTATATGACATGTATGACCAATTTTGAGCAATATGAGTGTAGCTAACCTGTATACCAAATCTGTTAGTACAGAAACAATAGAGCCTTTAAGCTATAGAGCCCTAATGCAGATTGAAGTTAATGGCGCAGTTATATGCCAAGCTGCTCAGCAAATAATAACTTGGGATGCAGAAAATGCAAATAAAATATGACTGATTGCCCTGTCTTTTAAAACGGAGGAATAATTTTTATGGTAATACCTGACATAAATAACAACCAGAAAATGGGAATTTGTATTGTTTCATTGTGGTTTAACGTTGTAGCCTACTCAAGGGTAATTCACTATAAATATGAAGACAGATTGTCCATTTCACACTGTTCCTTGCTTAAATATGGTGGCAACCGAGAGAAAATCTTGGCCATTGCTAAGGAAGTGACAGATTCCGAGGTTGAACAACTTTTGAGGGCAGCGAGGGAATCTAGGCCTATGTTTAGTTTTACAAAATGACACCCCAGGACCCAGGTGAGTTTTAGTTTGCTAAATTTGTTGTTATTTTTCTGATTTTGCGAAATATGGTTTCCCATCTTTCTATATTTCTCTAGTAGAAGGCGAAGTCTGGTAGGCCTGAGAGTCGATGTCCACCAGCTAGATACAAGTGTCTGTGGATAAGACGCTGTGTACTTTTGCGGGATAAAGAAAATTGCAACCTGGCACATCGCATTTTGTTAGGCTATCTGATAATCTCGTAAGTTACAACATATTATTTTCTTGTAATCTAATTATTTCCTTAATAAAAAAATGAGAGAAAATGAAATTATCATTTTCTGAGAGTAAAATAAAAATGCGTATGTCTGTCATATTGGACTGTACACAGTGACTGAGTGAGGGGCCAAAAGACAGCTGACATCACATCACTGGAAATAAAACCGAAAGTTTAATATGAGCTCAGCGGTTAGGACGACACAAAAATAGGAGACAAAGTTCACATACCCGTGTCTTAATGGTCACAACAAGATCTTTGTGATGTCTTTAAACAAGTTTTCTTTCGCCAACATTCAATACTTGTATCACGTACTTCGATTCTTCTTCTGGAAAGTACACAAAAATTAGAAAATGGCGGCGCTTGAGAACTGTGTCAAAGGTCAAATGACGCTTACTTGGAGCCCCGCCCATTCTTTTGCATAATCCAAAACAAACATATTGCCATTTCTAACTTAATCTTCAAACGCATCCATATTATGAAACTGCAGAAATCACAAAAAGCAAGAACACGAAGAAACAATTATTTTCTGTTTGTTTATGTCAAATACTTTTTGATTTCTTATAGGCCCCTATAAAGGCCTAAAGCATTATAGGCCTAGGCCTAGGCCTAGATGTTCAAACAAACATAATCATCAATGTACTATTTTAAATGATTCCCAACGAAGCACTTTTATTTTTCTGCTGTTTGTAGTTCAAAAAGTGATGAAAACAGCTGTGAGATATGAATTTCTTGAAAGATTAACATATATCGTCTACAGCTTTCGGTTGGCAGCAGTAATCACATGCATGAGGGAGGTGTGATTCCCGCGAAGCCAGACCATGTGATGGACATTCTAATATTTCATTGGTTTACTTGCTGGATTTTGATTTCCTTCATGACGTTACGATTTTTCTCTTAGGTGATTGGCTAAGGAGTGCGGCTAATCTGAAACGAACCAATCAGAATGAGCCTGTAGCAGACAAGCGACTTGTATATGGTGAGTGGCGTGGGTTAGTTTAGGCAGTACATCTCCAGCTTATAAACTTGGTAAGTGAAATTATTTTTACGTTAATTCGGCAAAGGTAAATATTGACGGAAATATTTTTCTGCAGTAATACTGACTTGTAAGAAGGACTTGCAACGCTTTTTTCATCTTTGTCACGGTTTTTAAAGGATGCTATCGATGATATCGTGTTGTAGGTTAATCGTGCACCTGCGTTTAGTACGCCATGTCTGCCTTGTTCAAATGGCTATGGGGTATGGGATTGACAAGCCTTCAGAAAAAACACTTTAACTCTCAAATTATGCTTTAACAAATTTTTGTTACATTTTTGATCGAAAGTTTGCTTAGTGGCCGTTCAATTCAGAAAGTTTGGTCCAGTTTCGATGTGTGGATTGCTGTACAGGCTCGGTTTACCGTCGATGGGTCTTTGTTGTAGAAGTGCATTCTACGCCATTTACAATCCACCATCTAGCATGGAGCATTAGGCCTGAACGTTAGCCCAGTATTTCAGCCTTATACCATACACTATGAAAGCATAGGTGGTAACATTGTAAAGTTCAAACATTGTAACATCCTAACGTTTTAAAATTGTGTCGGCAATGTGGATTTATGGAATGAATTTGAAAGGTAGTTTCATTCATAAGAATGGAATTTGAGCCGGAGAAGGTGAAATTTGGGGTCGTTGTTTGTGGAAGGCCAGAGAAATGGCGGCCAAGGCTGTTAACTTAAGCGGCATATCCAATACTGAATGCATGGGTATATAGCGACCCATGTTATACTACCATACATTTATACTATATGTCTGAAATATTTTTAAAAAATATTTTTTTGATTTCGCCTTGGATTTTCGATTGATTTAACCTTGCTGAAAACTGGTTTTAGCCAGTTTGAGCACAATGGCGGACAACCTGGTGAAAAAAATGGACTTTTCTCCAGATTTTCTCAAATTGTCTTAATATACTCTATGCATTGAAAGTTTGTTTAATACAATTAACCTGATGTTGGTGTGAACTAACATCAGAATTTTTACCTTTTTTTTTTAAATAATGTACTTGTCCAAGGTCATTTAAATTTAGAATATATTTGTATTTTTTTGTAGTTATGCAACACTAGAAAGACAAAACGCACAACCTTATGAAAAGGTTTTTCTGATCAGGTTATAGAAGGGCTAGTCTTGTGTCAATTTTGATGTGGATATTATTGTTTATTATTTGGTGTTTTCACAGTTTTATATTTTAAACTTTCTTTGTCTCCAGACCAAAAAAAAAAAAAATCTTTAAACCGTTATACTGAATGTATTTGTCCTTTTTTTAGTTATGCAATAATTGAAAGAAAAAATACATGCCTCAATGAAAAGGGTTTTCTGATCAGGTTAAAGAATAGCTAGTCTTGTATCATTTTTAATGTAGATATTACTGTTTATTTTTTGGTATTTTCACAGTTATATATTTTATAGTTTCTTTGTCTCTGGACTAAAAAAAAAAAAAAAAAAAAAATCTTCCAACATTTATTACTGTACCCGATGCTTGTGCTATGTCTATTGACATGACGAGTGTAAATGGAGAGATACCGTTTATATTATTATGGCAATATGACCAATTTCTAGTTATGATAATGTTTATCGTTAACCATTTACTTTCAGATTTTGTTGAATTGCCATCAATTTATACAGTATAAACATGGGAAGAACAAATGCCTCTGGCAAGCCGAAGGGCAGGATGACCGCCTATGCTTTCTTCGTACAGACTTGTAGAGAAGAACACAAGAGAATGCACCCAGATGAAACAGTTGTCTTTGCTGAATTTTCAAGGAAATGTTCAGCTAAGTGGAAGGTCAGTTTTTAAAGCTATTTAATTGTTTAATTTTAATATTATAATTGCATTTTTTTTCAAAAGAATTGAAAACTAAATCTTTAATGTTTTTTCAACTAACCTCAGGTGATGAATGAGAAGGAAAAATTGAGATTTGAGGAGATGGCAAAGAGAGACAAAGACCGCTATGAACGTGAGATGTCTACGTATGTCCCCCCTAAAGGAGAGGTCGTCGGAAAAAGGAAGAGGAAAAACAAGGACCCAAATGCACCCAAAAGAGGACTGTAAGCATATGTTTATTAAATTTATGTTTGCTGTTTTCTATTTATCTTAACTTTTTTCAAAATGGAATAGACCATGGTTCCTCCTTCAATGTTACTGCTCATGTGTTAAAGTCCCCTTGGCAACCTCGGGTGTAAGAGGGAATTACACAAAGTGGCTCTGGCAATCACTGGGGGGCATTTCAACCGTATTAACATAGTAAAAAAAAAAATGACTATTCGTATTCATGTTTTAAGAAATATCTGCAAGTACTATGGTCCTCTGGCTAAGGGCAGTTTGAAGCAATGCTGTCGTTGCTAAGCACTGAAGAAAAATTAACTTTCCAACATTATGGAAACTCTTCACATCTTGGTTGTGATAGGGTCAATTATTGTTGGAATACACTGCCATCATTTAAGTGAAATACCCTTAAGCACAGTGTTAAACATTATGTAAATTCTTTTCTTTTTTGTGGTTTTGCTATAGTGAATTTCCATATTGAGAATGAAATAGAAATTACTTTATCTTCACAGGTCTGCGTTTTTCTTCTTCTGTAATGAAGAGCGTGCAAAAGTGAAAGCAGCTAACCCCAGTTTATCGATGGGTGAAATTGCCAGAGAGTTGGGAAAGAGGTGGGAGAAAGTACAAGGAGCTTCCCGAACGAAGTATGAACAGGAGGCTGCTAGAGACAAAGCCAGATATGAACAGGTATGTAATAGAAAGTTGATGTCTTCTGGTGTCTTTGTCTAACACTTTCAGTGAAGTCTAGAGTGGTTTCCCTGCCCCATTTGACTAACTACCCATGATCTGAGTGTGATAAAATTAACTACCTGATAAAACTTCGTTTACAACAAACTAATCAATTTATTGTATCTAGGCAATGTTAATTTTTTGGCTCGAAACGATTTGCATCCACAAGTATTTGATAGTATCCATAATATTTATTTGTACTCTACTTCCAGGAGATGCAGGTGTATAAAGCAAAGGCTGGTCTACCACAAAAGAAAGCACCTGCTCCAGCTGCGGCACCACCCAAAAAGAAGGTTGTACCCGTTGAGAAGAAAGATGACAGTGATGATGACGACGACGACGATGATGACGACGATGACGATGATGATGACGACGACGATGATGATGATGATGATGATGATAATGAGTAAATCAGACATCACTAACAAACTTTATCATGTTGATCACTGGGGCTGTTGTCAGAGCTATCTCCTAAACTCAGAATTCCACTTGCCATCTTAAAGCCTGCAAGCTTGTTTTATACAGGCATCATGCCCAGTACTGCTTTGTCCTTTTATTTAGTGGTTTTCCCCACTAAAACTAATTTTTAGGCAAAATTTCTCAACTAGCGAAATTTCCTGAGTTGCCTTGTTGGATTTTTATTCCACTTGATGCTATTGCTGGTATTTTAATTTTGAGTTGAAGATGTAAAAGGCTGTATGATTATAAGCAGTGACTGGGATAATTAGGGTGACCTTAGTCAGACGAGGAGATTGTTAATTATTGGGAGGAAACAAAGTTCTGAAATGTTGGCAACTTTATGATGAACAACAGCTTTGTAGATATTGATTATTCATTGTAGGTTATATTTTTTCATCTTTCATTTGGTTTTATTGTGGCTGTGTACACCAGCTTACTCGAGTCTCATTTGTGTCACCTCACAGTTATATTTAAGAAATTCTCAAAATTCCATTTCTATATTATGAGAGCCTTAAGGCTTTTTGGGATCGACGTTTGGGCAAGTCCTATAAACAGTTTGTTTTCATTGACAAGAAGTTGACGCAGTGTATGAAGTTTCCTTGATGAGTGCTTATTGGTGGTTTGGGTTGTCAGCTGAGCCTCTTTACTGGAATATGACGTTATATTCTAGTTATAGACCAGCTAATTATCCAGTCACTTTATGTTACAAGGGAGACAATCCGAAAGTTCATGTTAATCCATTGTGCATTTTAATAGTGTAAAATACATCATTTTATTGTGAATGTGACCGTTTTTTGTATCTCATAGAATAAAGACTATGATATTGTGAAATACATCATCTTGCTTTCCAGTTCAGTGTATGAATTTAGTTAGAAAAATGTTCTCTTGGGTTTAAAACCGATGGCCAAATGGAATTTGTCCTATCAGTGAAATGCCCTGGAGTAAGAACTCCAATCAAACCAGTGATAAATCTTTCATCATACTCTTAAACACAGCGTTGAGCCTCAATTGAACATATTTTTTGCCCCTCTCGGTTTTCCACCATACTAGAGCAAGGAACAGTGTGAAGTGGACAATCCGTCATATAAATGAAATACCCTTGAGTACGACGTTAAACCCCAATCAAATAAACAATCATTGTGTGGGATATCTGAATCAATTGAAGTTTAGTCTACCTTGTGAATCCAATACATCACACATGTTCCACATAACGGACATGAATATTCCCTGGTACCTCTCTGAAATTATTGGAGTCACACACTGTGACCTGGTACCAAGAAAAAGGTACGAATCGACTTCTCTGACCAACAAAATCAACCAACCTCATGTTTACATTTCTGTCCGGACTTCTGTCTAAGCATATTGAGAAGCTGTCTTGTATGAAATGGGTTGTTTTGTTATGAATTTTGCGCAAAGAAAGGAGATATAATAGATATATTTATGAATGGATGAAGTTGTCTTGATTTGATACAGATGTGGGGTCTAAATAACGTCTTAGTTTCCCCATTTTCTTGTCCGGTAGTTGATAGGTAGCATATAAATGGAAAGTGAAGATGTTATTAAGACCTAAAATAGATTGTGTATACAATGTCTGTCAACACCTGGCCTCTTGTGTCCTATATTGTAAAAATGACTGGTTTCAAGTGCCTGTCCTTCACAGTGAGGGGTTGGTGCTCTCTGAGCGATAAGGGCAACACGAAGCTGAGGTGTTTGTATTTTGTCTGGTCTTTGTTGTGAGTGGCGTTTAGGGTGATAATTCTTTCATACCAATACCTATGTAACATGATTGATACGCCTGACGGGATCTACATTGACCTGGCGCCAGATATCCCTTGAAAAGCTACCATTAAACATACTCAAATATCGCATTAAATTATCTCTCTTTCAACTGTAAGCACCATGGCTTTTAATACTCCCAAGAAAGACATTTATCAAATGGTAGGCAAATTTTATCATTTGACCAGAATTCTGATCATATTTGTTATGCTCTATAACATACAAAATGTTACCCAATTCTGCTGTCATTCTGATATAATTCTGATTTACGAATATTTTAAGATGACGTTCTAATTCTAACTAGAACTGTAGCGACCGCTATATAGGATTCCGATAACTATTCAATTGTCTAGGACGTTTAAATTCGACCAATGGTAATAACAACCAATCGACA
>JAVFBX010185670.1:0-13961 GCA_034783855.1 Mopalia kennerleyi | reverse complement strand
TTGAAAAAATTATACTGAATTAATGGTAACGTAAGTATAAAACGTTCCCGCCCCCCCCCCCCCTTGAACGAAGAATCCCCCCCCCCCCCTCTCTATCAGTAAAATCATTCTGATAAACCTAGAAAAGTACATACGCGACGTGCAAGCGCCCGCAAAGTGCACGACCAAACACAACACACTATACAAATATTAAGGTAATACAAAAATAGATCGTGGTTTTCTTTGAAATCAGGCGAATTTATTTACTGGTTAAATACTTAGTCATTTTTAAAGAATCGCGTGATATAGTAACGACTTAAGGCGCACTATGCCCACCATAGAAAACTGCATGACCAAACATATTTACCGGAAAATACCCCAAAACGCTTTAGAGTTCCTTTACTGTGTAAAAGATTTAATTTTGGCGTCAAACATAAAATCTTCGCTTGATAAACAAACGGCAGCACATTTTACTTACCTGTAGTTCACTAAATGAACGACTCATCATGGCAATGAACATGTTAAGAAGTACGAGGGCACACGTGATCATAAAGGCACCGTAGAGGGCGTGTCCAACTTTTTGAGTTAATTCAAATTGCTTAAATGGTTGGAGTTCAGAGGCGTCTTTTTCCCCAATACCGAACAACGACCAGAAACAGGTTTTGAAAATAGTTAAGAAGCTGAAATGTAACAAAAAAAGTGTTTAAAACCAAATGTTTTTTTAATCGGGTTTGTCATTTTCTCAAACACTAACTTCATGACATTTTGAAAAAAAAAAATCCACTTCATCTCAATGACACGGGTTGGGAATATATATTATCTTTATAATAACTTTATACTTAAAAAAAGATACACAACTGCTTGTAATGAACAGTTAAAATATATAGCTATGAACACTGTTATAACATCAAATTGCCATGGATACGAACTGCATGCCGTCATCCAACGGCAGTTACAATATATACTAAATCCTAAATTCACTGATAGCACTTAAGATGTTTACTACGTAGTAAAAAAATATGTAGAAACTGTATCGATTGTATCGAATTACTGCAATATGGATAGGGCTGTGAACACTATCTGATTCAACAGATATTTGAGGCAGAAAAGAAACAGTGTTATAAGAAATAGAACATAAATATAAATCGTAGGCTTACTTTCCGAAGTGTTCTTCCGCCACTGAAGCCGGGTGTGTCCCTAACTCCACTGATTCTCTGCGGTCCTTGTCAAAGAACCAGTAGATGTTAGCCAGCCCGACGATGAAGGCCAGGAGGACCAAGATAAATAAACCCAAAAACCGTACAATGTCCTGAAATAAACACATAAACCGTAAAATATTCTCAAATAAACCCGGAATCCGTAAAATATCCTGAATTGATAACACAAAGTCATTATTGTATAAGAAATTGTTTTGTTGGTCTGGCTTCATTTTTTAATGGTGAGGCATAAGGATTGGTATAACGTATTTGCAGTTGCTCACCTTTGCGCCGTGTAACACTTCATTTCAATATATTTAAGGGAATAAAACCAGACGTTGACATTAATTTGTCAAGGAGCCGTGTTTTTGTCCATCTTAAATTAGTAACGCTTTGCTGAGTTTCGCCGTAGGCCTAGAATTTAGATTCATATTTACAACTTAAAATATGTTTCTACACCTTCCAAGTGCGTATATATAAAAAGAATCCACATTGCGACAACTCTAATTGTATGATAAACTATCAGCAGTAGAGAGAATTAAAGTTGATTCGTTTGCTATTGTGTTTGTGCGTGCGCGTGGGTGTGTGAGGCGCGTGTGTGTGTGATAGGGACTGCAAGATACCAACTGGCACCTAGACAATTAGCGTTACAGATAATAGCTTAAATTGTGTTTGACTGTTTGTTTGATTGGGGTTCAACGTCGTACCCAAAGGTATTTCACTTATATGACGATGGATTATCCACTTCACACTGTTCTTGTCCAATTACGGTGGAGAACCGTGAGAAAACTTCGTAAAACCAGCCCCGCGAATACCGGAGCCAAAACGCGTAACCCACTCCTATACCTGATGGTCGACAGACGGACTCGATCCTGTAAAAAGTACATCGAAGTAGGATTAGTAAGCGCATTCGCTAACCACTAAGCCACGGTCGAGGCCCCGGAATTAACTAATTGACCAATACACTTACGGCTTGTAAAGCTATTTATTGTTTTTACTCGTTTTTACTTGTCTGTCATGGCGATGTTATTTTATTGACCATAAATATGCAAAGATAATGACAAAAAATTCAGAGGATTCAATTAACCCTTAATAATACTTTACAACATAGAGACAGTTTGGGAACGTAGTGTGAAATAACAAACAAATTCATGTCACTAAAATTTCCGTTGGTTTAGAACCAACCTTTTGTTTAAATCCACGACTTCAACTCGAAGCAGAAATGTCGAACGTCAGCTTATTCTAGTGCAGTAAAATTTTCGAGTTAAAATCCAACCTGGAATCGAACGCACGACCCCCAAGGTTACGGCCGGAAATCCCAGCAGTAAATGCCGACCACTTAGACCACTCATCCAACCGGCATTCACGAAAAAAGGTAAGTCAGCTGAACTCAGGTTTAGACATTCATTACCCCTTTGATACTGGTATTATAATAAAGACGTGTGATATTACCTTGACCATGAGCCGAATGGACATTTGCAGGGTTCCCAAGGATTTAATGACTGGCAAAAAGACGACGAATCGAGCGAAATCCAAAACATTAGCGATAGCGAATAACGCTTCACTTATAACTATGTCGTCAAACTCATTCCAATAGAAGCGATCTGCAAAATAGAATCGATTCATTGATTGTTACCATGCGAGATTGATATATCTATCGTTATTTACATCGATCGATTACTACATAGCTGGACAGTTACATTTGTCGATGATAGACTGTTAATACTTACATTAAATGATAAATGGTTGATACCTTGATCGATTGTTATATCGATCGCTTGTTAGATTGATTTATTATTCCATTAATTAGTTGTTACATTTGTCAGTTGTTACATTGGTGGCCTGTTGTACATTAATTAGTTGTTACATTTGTCGGTTGTTAAATTGGTGGCTTGTTGTATTGATTTATTGTTCCATTAATTAGTTGTTACATTCATCCAGTGTTACATTGGCAGCTTGTTATATTTAGTTATTGCTCAATTAGTTAGTTGTTAGATTTGTCGGTTGTTACATTGGTGGCTTGTTACATTGATATATTGTTACATCCGTCGGTTGTTACATTGGTGGCTTGTTACATTGATGTATTGTTACATTCATCGGTTGTCACATTAGTGGCATGTTACATTCATCGGTTGTTACATTGGTGGCCTGTTACATTGATGTATTGTTACATCCATTTGTTGTTACATTGGTGGATTGTTACATTGATGTATTATTACATTCATCGGTTGTTACATTGGTGGCTTGTTACGTAGATGTATTGTTACATTCATCGGTTGTTACATTGGTGGCTTGTTACATTGATGTATTGTTACATTCATCGGTTGTTATATTATTGGCTTGTTACATTCATCGGTTGTTACATTGGTGGCCTGTTACATTGATGTATTGTTACATCCATTTGATGTTACATTGGTGGCTTGTTACATTTATGTATTGTTACATTTATCGGTTGTTACATTGGTGGCTTGTTACATTCATCGGTTGTAACATTCATCGGTTGTTACATTGGTGGCTTGTTACATTGATGTATTATTACATTCATCGGTTGTTACATTGGTGGCTTGTTACATTGATGTGTTGTTACATTCATCGTTTGTTATATTGGTGGTTTGTTATATTGATGTGTTGTTATATTCATCGTTTGTTATATTGGTAGCTTGTTACATTGATTTAGTGTTACATTAATTGATTGTAACATTCATCAAGTGTTACATTGATAGCTTGTTATATTGATTGATTGTCCCGTTAATGGATTGTTACATTTATCGGTTGTTACATTGGTGGCTCGTTATATTGATTGATTGTTACATTAATTGATTGTTACATTTAACGACTGATTGATGCATTAATCGATTGTTAGCATGTAACGTCGATCGACTGCTACACTACAGTGATGGATGCTACTTTGATTGATGATTGATTGTCACAGAACATTTAAGCGGTGTTCTCTGTTAAACTTGGGATATGAAATCTATATCTATTTTGATAAAAAGGAGGACAAAGTGCCGGTTAATCCTCTGCAGGAGTAGATATTTCAGCTCTTGGTTGAGATTAAAACTGTACCCTAGCACGGCTCTCATGATCCCTCGTCGGCTTCACAGATTCTGGCAACGAGATTTACGTCATTCATGTTGGTTTTGGGACAACACGTGAGAACAGGGAAACACATATGACGGGATGGCTTGATTCGAGCTGGATCACACGAAGGACTACATAGGCGAGGCCAACCTCAGTTCAAAATGAGTAGGACGAGACTTTCACATGTTCACACTTGCTTCAATTCCCGGGGAAAACGAGGCAAAAAAATTAATTGGACTATTGAAGAAATAAGCAGCCAATCAAAAAGCCTTTTTTACCCTGCAGGTTAAGGAGTTCTTAAATAAACCGATAGGTCTTTCGAAAAGTGATGGTAAATCTACTGCCCTTTAATATATCTATTTGTGATTATAACTGGGCTCCGATAGAGTGCGTATATGCGTATATTACGCATTAGTTTTGTATAAATACGCACAAAAACTACAGATATGTGACAATAAATTGGCGGTATAATTTTCAGTATACTCTACACTACAAGATGACAGATGAATGGATAAACGACACGTGGGCTTTTTTATTTTCACTAAAATTAAATCGGCATAGATCGTCTATATCTCCCAAGCTTCCATCCTAAGCGATTAGTAGTATAGAGTGCTATTACATTATAAGGAAGGGTTCAATGTTATCAAGTACTAATTGTTTACTACATAAATAGAAGTGCGCGATCGTTTCGATTCTGCACTATTATATTTATATAGTAATGTTTTATTACATACAAAGAATAAATGTACGTTACTGTGTACTTATTCCGGCATCTTAGTACAAGTTAAGTAAGGATTCTATGTTAATGAGTACTAAAGAGCGACTGAGAGCGGAATGCTTGCCGTCATTGCGTTGAAACGTGTGTATGGTGTTGTTGTTATTGCATGACATGGCAAAAAGAGAGATAAAAATGAGTACTCACCACCACGACTGTGTTCGAGTGTGAGGTCTGGTGTTAGATTGTAATTGCATGACATAAATAGTAATACTCCTTTCGTAAGATTTGGATGGTCCTGATAAGGACCTTTGAAAATAAAGCCAGCCAGTTATCCGACTGCTTAGGAACCACCACCAAGTTTAGCCGAGTATAAAATAAATGCATATCCACGGTGTTCTCCTGCGATACCGGCAAAGCGGAATTTATTGAGAGGGGAAAACTACTCCGACATCGTTGAGAAAAACATCAACCTGAAGACGATGAAGAAGGAAGACGAGAAGGAGAACGAATTGGAGAAGGAGGCAGACAAGACGGTGGACGAGACGACAGAGGTCGAGCTGGTGGGTGGCTGGTGGAGGAGAAAACTGTCTACAAGACACAAGGCGAGACCAGGTGAGATCGATGGCTCCCACGACGGGTGCCCCGCATTCTTCGACATCGAATAAAACTGTATCCCTACCGACTTGAAGATGAAGAAGAAGGAGGAGGAGGAGGCCAGCAGCCGGTGACCGAAAAGAGGAAGGACGGAGAGGCGTAGGTTGGTCAGGCTCACTTATCTTGGTAGACAGTCAGACAACTCGGTGGGTAAGGACACCGTCAGACAGCAGACTGGTAGTAGGTTTATAGCTGGCAGGCGGTGGGTTGTTGAGAACGATCCAGTGTGGTTTGGTCATCTCTTTATATACAGTAAGCGCGGAACTGTGAGACACTTGTTGACCCGTTGGCTCAAAAAGCGTTCTGATTTGTGCTTCGTTGTGTTAGAATTCGGGGTGTTTGACGACCCTGAGTTGGGTAGACTGTTGGGGTTGAGGTGTTTTATAGGAAAAGCAATGACGGGCTTTCACGTGGTGTAGTTTTAAAGCGATAGAGGTGCATCTTTTATAAGGAATAAGATTTACTGCCAACATGCGTGCGAGGTAAGTTCAACAGCGACTGTTTTTCATCAAGATTAAAATTAAAACGGTGTATTTATGTCACTACCTAAGGTGGGTTATAACCATTTGACCCTTACCGTTGTACTTTGATTCCTGGTAACAAGTAGTTTGAGCGATAAGAAACGAGCCGCCTCTAAAACTTAAAAAAAAACACATAAAAAATGGCGCCCAATCAGCGCGTGACTGACCCATGACGAGACTGGTTTGAGGTGAAACTGTTTTAACTGGGTAGATCCAGTTTTGGCCCAGAGCGCGTGCTAGCGTTCGAGCCAAGGCTATAAAAGAGAGCCCTCGGCTACCTACCTACCTACCTACCTACCTGCTTACCTAACTTCCGGTAGACCCCGCTTTGTGTGTGGCGCCTGTTGTCGGGGGTTCAACCGGGCGTTGGATTTACGACGTCATCGGCGCTTGGTTCATGGAGGTGTTGAGCCGCCCCCTAGTAAACGTCGTCGTGTTTAAAAATCACAAGAGGGGCGTAATACCCCTCACGTCAAGCAGGGGACGTCACTGATGCTATAATGGAGGTACCATGACAACACTTACAACCCCGACCTCTTCTCCAGAGCCGTTACCCTCGGTCTTTGCGGATATCCCGCCAGCATCCATCATTGCGGATGGGAGAGTGCCACACCTCAACGTCTTCCCTGAAGTAGCTAACGTAACCAGTAAAACCGTATTGATCGATCGCCATATACCGCTGGGCATCAGTGTCAACGCCAACGTCCGTGTCTACCAGGGACCTCGATGTTTTGTCTCCGTCGGTGACCCCTTCAAGTTGATGGCAACATTCATCGAGTACCTCATCGATATTAGTGCTGTGAGTTACAAACCCATGCTATTGCAGATTGAGAGCTTGTTAGCGGTGTTAGATGTCCGGATTCCAGCGCAGATACCAGGCCAACCTAAACCTAAGCTACCTTCGTATGATAATGTGTTGAAGAACAAACTACTGAAGTATCTATACAACTCCCCGTTCTAGAGTTCAACAAAGGGCGATATGACTTCAACGTGGTGAAGCGTTACATGTACCCCTACCTGGCTCACCGACAGTACGTGATAAAAAAAACAACAGAGGCACATGGCGATCGACACAGATATCCTTCCGTTTTGAGACGTGTGCAGCTACCTGGCGCCTAATTTCAGCTACGACAAATTGGTAAAAGCCTACGACTGCAAGCTGCTCAAAGGGAAGTTTTGTTACACTTGCGTGGATAGTCTGTCACGCTTAGAGGAGACCTGTCGTTTACCCAGAGAGGCTTTCAACAACACGCTGAAAACACGAAACTAGCCAGCGCGTAGTACACGGCACTCCAACACGTGTGGACTCGGGAAGATATGACGACCCTGAATGATTTCCTCGTGTGGTACAACAACCTCGATGTCGACCCGTTCATGGAAGCCGCAGAGAAAATGACCACCGTGGGTCGATGTTTTCAGTGCATCAGCATTCCCAGCTTGAAAGACAACGTCGCTGGGCCTTCGATCATCTTCACTCGTAACCACGAAGCCGGCGTCACCAGGATACGTGGTGGGAAGCTGTGTCAAATGATTTTGGGTTCTAATGCCGACGCCTTATACCTCTCCTGCTTTGCATCAGACATTCCCGCGGGTCACTACGCCCGTTTGTTATCCACATAAACCGACGGGGTCTTCACACTACGCCGATCCTCCGATCAATAGTTAGATTGATAAGCACACGTCTGTGGCATCACCATACGTCATCAATCCAACCATACGGAGAAGCGGGTCGACGATCGACGTTTACCAATGGACGGATTTGCCATGGTTGATGGACAACCTACCGTCTTTCAATTCAAAGGTTAAATTGTTACTAGCATGCACATTAGGCCGCGTCGACGAGAGGTCACTATCACACTAGGAGGGGAAAAACAGCCGAAGAACTACGTGCTGAGACGCTCGACATCTAAGCCTACACACGAGACTAGCGCTACGCTAACATCGGTATGTGGGAATGCCAGTTTCACGCCGAACGTCAACGTGTTTCGGCCTTGGCGGCCTTTTTGAAGACTCCGACCCACCCCTTCACCACCACGCAGCAACACCTTTTAGACAATGTCCGTGCCAATGACCTGTTTGGTTTTGTGGAGTGTGACCTACACGTACCCGATCACTTTAAAACCACGTTCGCCGAGTGTCCACCCATCTTGAAAAACGCCACGGTCTCTCGACGTGTGTTGATCGGGGACTAGTATGTGTGGTAAGAAGATTCTCTTGGAGACACCGCTTCTTCACTGGTACCTGAACCACGGACTCTTTGTCACAGAAATATACCAAGTTATGTAGTATTGACCCAGCACGTGTTTCAAACCGGTTGCCGAACACGTGACTCAAGCCCGTCGAGAAGGTGATACCAACCCGTCCAAGAAACTCATTGGTGAAACCATGAAGCTGTTAGGGAACTCTGCCTATGTGAAAATCATCACCAACCTCGACACACACCCACGCACACACGCACATACACACACCGACGATCTGTGAGGCGAAGACGGATCGAAAACGAATCAATTCACCCTATTTTCAAGAGACGTCTGTGATCGACGACGAAACTTTTGAAGTCAGCACCACCAAGAAGAGCATCAAAAACATCCTACATTTTATTTTATTTTTATAATATTGATTTTGTCTAAGCAACATACACGTTAAGCATATGAGCTCATATTGTGTATATCGAGATACAAACCAAAATAGTTAGATTTTAATGAGAAATAAAATAAAGCAAATTGTGAAATAACAGTCCAAAAAAATAAATTGCTCAAGACGTAGTATGTTACGTCATGAGTAACTAAGTTATAAACTAATACAGAGTATAAAAGGGTGACAAACCCTGTCCACTGCTTTGTACGTGCTGAAAATATTTGGCCTGTCTGAAAGTTCAACTATAAATAAACTTTCATTTCTCATCAATCGTAGATAAGTTCGTATTACATAAAACGTTTACTGTTCAATATAAATGTACATACTTTTTCCATTACAACTACATTGTGCTTAATAGGTAAGTCATGCATACCGTATAAAAGATTGGTGGTAAATGGGATTTCGACTAACCCAGATTGTGTTAAGGAATTATACATAAGGTCACGCCGAGTTACAGATTTATCACATTCGAAGAAATAATGAGTAATTGATCCGCACCCACAACGGGATGAATCGGACAAAAAATTATTAAACAGGTCTTCATTTAAAGAACTTCAACCATTTCGCATCCTACACAATGTAATGATTGCAACTCTGCTGCCTGTGAAATACCATTTCGATGGTAGACATTTATTGTACAATTTTGAATTCACTCGAACTGGTAAAATTGTACAAATCGGGTGCATGGTTTACAAGTACAACGAAGAACGCATGCTGGACTCATGGACAAGTTCTTCAACCGCATTGACTGGGAGTACTGTGAAATGGATACAGATTCCGTGTATATAGCGGTAGAACACCCCGATTGCAAATCCCTGGTCAAACCGGAACAGCGTCAAACTTATGAAACCGAGCGCGACCAATGGCTAACACGGTGTGGCCACTACGACTTCGATGAAAGAACGTCAGGGATGTTCAAAGAGGAATGGAGTTGAGAGGAGATATCATCGCTCTGTTCGAAGACCTACTATTGCTCCGGGTCCGTGGATGATAAATTGTCCTGCAAAGGTGTGAGCGGTACCTACGTGACCATGGAGATGTACGACAATGTGCTACACACCCAGAAGAGTGCCTTGGGTACCAACCGTGGCATGCACCTCATCGCTCGAGAGGTGCATGCTCGAGAATGCAACTTACTACCACCGGCGACCTTCTACCACCACCACCACCACAAGCGCCCTTCATCCCCATCCACCCCCATCCACCCACCAATCAACACACCACATCCACCCACACCCAGTTCAATTGTAGCTATAACAGCAACACGTACGATATCAATGATCGAAAACGGGGCATCGACCAGGAAAGCACGTCGTACAACATCACGTCGTTCTTCAGGGGTGGGTCTTCAAACAGGGTCCAATCTGCGACACGGGAACCTCTTGAGCTCAGTTTCAAGCGTAGTACAGACGCTATTGATCACACACGGTCGTTGTATCACTTTGTAACGTCTGCGTATTCCACGTCCAACGTTGCGCCATCGTGGTCAACCACTGTGTGATCACGGGTGACAACGGGGGTAAGCCGTACAAATCGAAATACTCCCCGTGACCCTCACGATCAAAGAACACGGCCACCCAGTGCTCAACGTGTCAAACACACGGGTCCGTGTTCAAGATATATCCGACTGGTGGATGTGGGTGGGCGGTCTTTGATTCCGGGGAAACAAGCCTCGAAACACGTTCGACGTCCTGGGGTCTTCAGCCAACACCCGCTCCAGTTGCGTGGTGTCCATCGTGTGTGTGTTCTCGTCACTTCTCTGGTGTGGTTAAGTTTAGGTCTGAAAAGAACTCAGGATCCGGCAGTTACGATCCACTTCAATCACGTTGTCGAGCTCCGCGTAACAAAGCACGTCAATAACGTCGAAACTGCCGTCGGGCAGGTCGGTGTTACGTGTAGGTTGGTTGTCCTTTCAACCACGCAACCACCTGAGCTTTCGACACGTCGACCCTTCGATCACACGTACCACCTTCCATAAGCCATTCACATCGCTTTAAGTCGCCGGGCTGTAAGGTTCGTAATACAAACGTTGCAATGTCTTGTTTAGCGTCGTTGACTTGGTCGTTGCCTTGGTGGTTGACGGGTTTGTTGCCTCGGTCTTTCGTGGTCGCCGCCCACTCTTCTGTCTACCCATATTGACCATGTCGCGCTGCTCGTGTTAACAGCAACGGCCAAAAACATCAACGACGACACACGTAAGACACCCCAATACACAGAGCACTGCTAGCGGTGTGATTATTCGCCTCATCTTGGTTCATGACAAATTGTCAAGCGTTGGTAACACAGCGTGTTCGTGTTTGGTATTAAATTTGATCACACACGTCGTCGGTGAAATGTTTCAACACGAGCAAACGTCTTAAATTCACTCGTCAATCGTCAAATATCGTCAAGACTAAGGTTTTATAGGCTCGTTAGTCCTTTACCGAGGCGCCCTATGAAGTGTAGCATCCGTCATGACATCACAAGCGTCGACTGTATACTGGTCACCATACGACATAAGCACGCCTGATATACACTCGAGGTGTGTCGGTGAGTACACAGCAAGCCACGCTGAGGCTGGTGAGTCAAACTAAAGGTGTTGTTATCATTGTTTTAATGAAGGCGTATATACTTGTAGGTAATAGCACCGTCACCGGCGTCGCCCGCTATGTATCGGGTGCTTAACGTAGTTTAATCGATGTAGTGAAGAGTCGGAATGCTCGGTCTGATCTGTAATCTGGACCCGCAGTGATAGACAAAAGACTAGACTGTCTGATGGGGGTCGACCAGACAGTCTAACACATACGGTAAAAAAACAGAAAGATGAAGAACACGGAAAAACAGATAAAGTGTGAACAAGAAAATGTTTTCATTACTACAAAACATCGCGTCACAATGAAAAAGGAAGAGAGCGTTGAACGAGGTTAGAATACGCGTGAAATACACATTGTCAGGCTTTGTGCAGTACGCGACAGTCGTGTCTTGGTGCTGTAGTAATCAGGGTGACTTTTTCGAGCTTTTCCTACTTTTACCACGTTTCACTTCGTGTTTTGGGTCAACTTGACACCTAACAGGCGATTAAAAATTAGCTGTGGTCGCTTGTTGTTTCCTTTTTCGTTGAAAGAGGTTGGAATACGAAGGAAACATACGTTGACAGGCTTTGTGCTGCACAGGCCCAAGCTGTGGTCGTTTCTTGGCGCTTTGCGTGGTGGACATCATAGCGACTTTACGAAGTTTTCTTACTTTTTGCTTAGGTTTGTCTCGCGTCTTTCTCCGTGGTATCCCAACTATAGCCAGCAAAAAAACAAAACAAACTACTCTATATATATAACCAGTAATTATTTTAGGTTTTTGTTACAGATTGGCGGTTTATCCTATTCATTTTAGTAGTGTTGTGTTTCTTATCAGTAACTATTTTCTTTATTGAGTATTAATACTATTTTTATTCCAGATCAACTGTTTTAATTTATTTGGTTTACAATAAATTTTTATCTAAGCGGTCCTATTTCTTCTTACATATTTTCACATTAAATTTATTCCTTATTTTTATTACAAATCAATTTTACTTGTAAACTGACATTTCTTTTCACCGGTCCGTTACTACTTATTCTCTTTGGCTTCACTTCTTATTCTACTTGAATTGTCTATCCTTCTATGTACTCCCGATCTTATTTCCTCCTCTGATATGGCTAAACAACAGAAGAGGCGCCAATTTAACAACAACAGTTCAAAATCTAAAAAGAATCAAAAATTTTCAGAATTTGCTTCACTGGTGAAGGCACTTTTTCAAATCCTCCAGTGCATACACCATATTGGCCTCCTTAAGGGACATATTCGAGACCAATCCTTCCCTGATTCCATTACAAGGAAAATAAGTGACCTAAATAATTTTCTGAAACCTGGTCAACGTAATGCTCAGATTGATATAGCTATTGACCACGTAAATAAAACCTGGGCAATAATATCACCCAGGAGATGATTGCCCATTATGAATCTTGTTTATTAAAATTGAAAGCACAGGTGACTTTTGCCAAGTTACCAAAGAGTCTGGATTTTGACCGTGCTTACTCTAATGCCATAAAATGGGGTAAACAGAACTTTCGACATAAACTTTTAAATTCCACTTTAAGAACCTTTGAATCATTTATTCGTTCTATTAAATCTAGATCCCCCGGTACTTCTTCTGTTTTTCCCATTTCTTTGGTTCCCTCCACTTCTATCCTTCTAACCATCTTGTCCATCTCCTCCTCCTAGGCTTACACCTTCGGCTCCACCCCGTACTTCTCCACCCTCACGTCAAGCTGCAACCTCAGGTCTTTCCCCACCCCAGCCTGGCCCTTCCTCCCAGTCCCTGCCTTCTCCACCAACTCCAGCCCATTCTCCCGCCGTCCTGGTCGTTACTATTCTGATGCCCTAAAATCCCCACCAAAAATCCAAAAAAAGATTAAATCTAATAAGATAAAAAAACAATACTTTTTGGAAATTCCGACGTACCGGTTCAGATAAAAATGTCCTTCCGACAGTAAACAAGAAAATTATATTAATAGGGATATACTAATCTATCCAGAATAAATTTAGACCCTCACCCTGATATGAAAGTAGCTTGCTACCCAGGTGCAAATTTCAACTCTTTTCAGAAACTGGTTCCAAAAAGGTCCTCAACCGGAAATCCTTATACTATAAATGTTGGGATAAACAATAAGGATCGATACTTCGAAGTCCATTTTACAATTGCGGAATATGACGAGAAGCTTTTCCTAAATCACTTTTATATTTTGTGGAGTTGCAATCATCATCCAAAATTTCGGCCTTGACAGAACTTAACGCTGCAGCTGCCAATTCAAATAAAGTTATAATTATTCCCAAAATTCCTATGTCAAAATTCAGCGTCTGTCCTGACAGAGTTCATTGGACTGAGGTGACAGCAAATAGTTTATATCTACATTGGCTTAAACATTTTGATTTAAAGTATATTTGGGTGAAGGCATTGACCCCCCCCCCTCCCACCCCCCACCCCCCAACCCAATTTCGGCCTAGGTACAAATATTGTAAACGTAAAAAAGTGCTTATCTTAACGGCATCAGGTAGGTCCCTCCTTGATTTTGGTCTCTCATTTGTCCCACCCCCCAAACAGTACTCAGATAGTGACTTTAAGATTCAGAAAACAGGTTATATTTTCGGTTACCGAGATACATT
>JAVFBX010185659.1:0-13963 GCA_034783855.1 Mopalia kennerleyi | reverse complement strand
CGGCTTCCTCGGTCGATCGTAAGAGGCGAGAAAAGAGGAGGAGCTTTCTGTTGCCCTGGTGTTCTCAGATCTAAAGGTAAACAGGAAGCTGATCTGTTTGTACGTTTTATTTTTGTCTCCGTCGTACTATAAGTGAAATACCCTTGAGTACGACGTTAAACACCAATCAAACAAACAAACAAAATGAAAGCCTTACATGTACCTGAGAATTGACATCTTTAATATTGAGGACCTAATCCATCCCAAATCTGTAATTGTCTCGTCATCTGATGACTTCAGTGTAATCTCTGTTAACAGGTTATGGCATAGAGGCGGACATGTGGGCTGTGGGTGTGATAGCTTTTATCCTCCTCTGTGGATTCCCACCATTTCGTAGTGCTGACAGAAAACAGACCGAGCTTTTTGAGTTTATCAAGGCAGGGGAATATGATTTCCTAAGTCCTTATTGGGACAGTATTTCGTCAAGTAAGTATTACACTACCTGAGTCATATGGCAGTTCTTTAACTTTAAATTTAATTCTACCTACATTTTAGAATTGTATTTCTTCTGGCTATTCCAGTACTTTAATCACTAAAAGCGGTTTTGCTCAATTTTGGTCGTTTTCAATGCAGCCGTGCTCAATTTTCTCCTCTTATAAATTGTGCAACTAGCTATGAGGCTCTGAGAGTATAAACTGACAGAGAAATCCTAGTAGTATGAGAGACCTCTGCTGACAGTTTGACATCAAGTGAAAATCTATGCTATCCCAGACTTAAAGGGCTTTGATCAACGGTCAAAATGATTACTGGTTATTGTCACAGAACTATGATTGATTCCAGACCATTCCTATATTATTGAAAAACAAATAAGCAGAAATTATCTTTGGTTTATAAGCTCCTGGTCTGACATGGTCCTAGATTCAGCACACAAATGATATAGTTTTAAATAAAGCTTCAAATTAAGTTCAATTAAAACATCTTTGTGGCAAATTTGAGTTCAATCACTTCAATGTACAAATAAAAGATGCCATAAAACAAAAGATAAACTTTTTTCTAGTTCAGGTTATATTGGACGTGGAAACAAACACGTTTTTCTTGTCTCACAACAAACTGCTCACTTGTGTGTAAATGTTTACACAGCATGTAGAGGGTCCCAATAAATATCTATTTCTCATAGTAAAAACAAATGGTTTAATGCTGATTACATTTGTTTTTATCAATGTCTCTCAATTCAAGAGTTGTAAGGAATCGTGGGCTCAGTCAGACTGACATTTTGGTTTTCCCTCAAACTTGAGGGATTTCAATTACTGAACGTCATATTTTCCCAATATCCAATATATTTGTTTGTGTTTTATCTGCTAAAGATCTGGTGGAGAAGTTATTGGTAGTAAATGTCCAACAGAGATACACAGCCACTGATGTATTGTGTCACCCCTGGATTATGGGGGGTGGCGACCTCAGCAACCATAACCAAGACGAGCTGAAAAAATTACGTGACAAAGGACTGGATTTGAGACAAGAACTGAACAGCGAAGCTAACTTGGCATGGGAAAATTGGCAAAATAGGCGCAGCTAGGGAGTAATTTTCAACTTGAAAGTGTCAATTAGTGTGACAGTTTGGGTTGCAAACTGAAATCACTGGATTCCTACCACAGATCGAATCTAATGGTTCTCAACTGCTGGATATAAATCATTCCATTCTCTTTTGAATTACTTTTTTGTAGATAGTTTCATGTAAATTAGAATTATTTATGCATACAATTATATATTTATTATGATGCGGAATTCCAGTAAAAACTTATCGGTCTTGATGCAGCTTTTATATTTTTTTAAGTCAGTTGATTTGACTTAATATAAATTAAACCCCTTATATCTTATTGGTAAGAGGGGTTGAACCAAGTCTACATTTTTATATCTAAACAAAAACTTGAACAAATTCCGAATGTCTCACATAGTGCTTTTGTAAATACTGTATTGTTCTCTTTGCTTGTGCTTTTCTGAGCAAATCTTGTCAAACCATGTTACTTTGTTACATGAAAAAAAATACATGATGATTAAAATATGACAATTTGTCCCAAAAAATGATGTAACATAAATAATGGAGGTAGTTGTGTTTTGACCTAATTTGATTTTTGTCTGCCTGTTCTATTAGATGCAGTTGTGATGGATAGTCCCAGAATCATGGGATCAATCAGTTGTATATCTTTACGTAAATTCCAAATAATATTATAAACTTTTATGGACATTAAAATATTAAAGTATTTACAATTGTCATAGCACTATGAAAAAAGATCTTTGGATTTTACACTTTTACACTTCTGGGGTTTTTTTTTTTCATTTTATTTCACGCATTAATTCTACAATTCTAATTATCTGACTGTGATATTTGGGGGGTCATTATGTATAAATAAACCACTATGTTCGAGGAATGTAATCATTTAAATTTTGTGGTAAATACAAAATAGAATCAAGACTGTGTTAACCCAAAATTTATGTCATCCTTGATAGTCTTTATTTAATCTTTAATGCTATTTCAAGTCATCTGTTGAACCAAAACGTATGTCATTGTTTAAAATAGAGCTCTATTCAAATATTCTGTCACTGTGTATAGTTGTCAGTATTACCGGTCTGTGATATCAGTATATGTGGAGCTACAGTTAGCCTTTGTTTTACCTGCCCATGACACTGTTTTAGTACCTTTATTAGAATCTCACATATTTATATATAATAACTGTTATTTTATTTAATTAAATAAATTATTTACATTTGTAACATACAATTTTATATTTGACCTAGCTGTGATGATGCATAAAACCAGTACCTTGCCTTACTGTGTCAGAATTCTTATGTATTACATTATTTTTTTACTTTCATATTTTAACAATTTGAAGAAAGTGGATATCTTCCCAAATTACACTTAGTTAATTTGTGTTGATTGAAACTTTCTGTGTTGACGATGTGTCCATGAGCCTAATACCTTTTACCATGGGAAAGACAAAAACATTTACATGTGCATATTAGAACGTATCAGAATTACTTCAGACAATAGATTAAGCTATTTATTTTTCATGTCCTGTCAAGATGTTATTTTCCGTCCATACAAATTTGAATCTATCTCAATTTAGATGCTCTGAATCTTTTATGTAAACTGAGTTTAATTATCAACTAGAAACCAAAATAAACTGACATGAAAATCATATGTTCGTTGGGTTTTTTCTTCACTTCTCTACTTTTGAGATCATAATAAAGATCTATTGAGTGTGAATCTGTAAAACAAGTGTTTTAAATTATGATGTCAGGATAAAAGAAAGGCATCCCTTTGTGACAGAAAATTTGTTTACTGCATCATAGGGAAACCTGGGTATACTTAAACATTGCTGGCCCTTAATGAAGGAAAAATGTAGCTCTTGAAGAAAATAATAGACACTACTGTAGAGAAATACAATTGACGAGTTTTTTTTAAACTGTCACATCATAACCTGCAGTATTGCTAATACCCCTGTGTTTAAACCGATGGACTAACTGACTACCTGTTCATAAAGTGAAAAAAACATGGTGTGAAGTGATGTCACTGTAGTCCTGATGTCAGAACTTGAACTATTTATTGGAAGATTGATGCCTGACCAAGTCTTACTCACTTACTCTCCACTGCATAAAATATGTGTGGACATATATTTTAAAGATCAGTTCCGACTGTACAGTTAGTAATCCCTATCTTGTCGTTGCTATCCTCGGAAAGTTTATCAAGATGATATTAAAAAGAAACTATATTTAGCAGAGTAGTGGGCCTTTACAATGCTGCCAGCCTTTGTGTTACAACTCTTGAAGATTAATTTGGGTGCGCATGAATAGGTCTTGGTTGTAAACAGAGGCGTTGAATTTGAGTAGTATTTTGCAGATTCTCGAGACATGAAACTTTTTACCACACCTTGGCAGGCTGGTGTCATATTTCTAGTGAAACGAGGAGATCAGAGCTCTCTAGTTTGAGTGAGCAGCAATAGTAGTTCGCACTCACCCGTGGTGTAATTCATACCTCTGCCCTAGAACTGTTCAGGGAAATACACCTGTTAAGACATAACTACCACAGTTGTGTCACTTGCCTAAGGGCAGTTTGTTTGAAGAGTAGCAATGTTGTCTTTACTTAACACTGAAGGAAAATGAACCTCCCAACATTATGGAAAAACTTCACATCTTGGTTGTGCTAGTGTCAATTATTGTTGGAATACACCACCGTCATAAAAGTAAACTCCCGTTTAGTCTGGCATAAAACACCGATCAATCAATCTGTCACTTGACATGAAAATCATACGCATTAGGATATGGATTAGGATACTATCAAGATCACTCTATCATGGATTTCAATAAAACTTGACAGATTGGCCAGAGTTATGGGCCTTTGAAATACTGCAACAATTATTTAAAAGAGGAGGGAAAACAAATCTCACTAGTAATGCTTATATTTAATTTTTTAACCAAACAAATCGATCCTCCGTATTTATTAAGCTTGAATGTAGACAGATAGGAATAAACCGAATGTGAATACCTGTTTCATCAGATCCATGGGCACTGCCAAGTTTGATCCAAAACTATACACCTCTATTAGATATATAATTGTTCTCTTTTCCTGGGGGAATATTTCGTAAAATATTCAAAACTGATTAATGTAACTGAGTTTCAATTGAGAGCATGACAGTAAATAATCAGAGGTATACTTCAAGGGAGATAATTTAATCTCTTTTAGTGTCACATTTAAAATATGGGGGTCATTAAGCACAATGGATAGGGCTTAGCCCTACGTCCCGCCTATCTCAACAAGTGGTGAAAGCTGGAAGATGATCCGCTGTTATCGCCGGCCTCTCAAAACATATATCTGATTTTTCTCTGATTTTTTTTTATAATTACACTGAAAGCAATGACTTGTATGTTTCCTACCTGCAATATTTCTTTTCTGACGGTTTTCAATCTTATTGTTGCAAAGGGAGATAACTTTAACAAGACTTTATTTAAACGTCAGGAAAGAAAGGAGGGGTTAGTTTGTTGCGATTTTTGTATTTAAAAAAAAAAGCAGACAAATCAGTTTATGTTTTGAGAGGCCGGCGATAGGGGCGGATCAATTTCAACTTTCACCACAGGTTGAGATAGGCGGGACGTATAGGGCTAAGACGGAGGAATTAACCCTATTCATTGTGCTAGGGGGTCATTAGTTGTCAATAAATTTTAGCACTCGTGCAGCTGCATGAAGTTTCAGGGAGATTTGTTATTCGTCTAGCTGTTTTGAAACTATTCACAGTTTATTGTCGATGATCTTGTCAATATTTAACTCCATTGCTTGATTTAAACAAGAAAAAAGTATTATATTTCAACCAGCTCCTACCTATATATGTAGCTACAGTGGCCTATTTGTCAATGTTAAGAAGTTGTTTTCGTGGTAAACTGAATATAATTGTTTGTTTGTTTTTTATTTTTTCGGCATATTTTATACTAATAGGGCCAGTTGTTCAAAGCATTAATAATATTAATCCTAGATTAGATGGCGCCATTACAACTTACAAGTTGAAGGCCTATCTCTAGTCAGTCCTACAGATTAGCGGTTTTACTTCTCTTGTTTTTGAGCAACTGGCCGGGCCCAGTAGGCCCACAATAATTCCACACTTACATAATAAAACTTTTGTAAGGATAATATATTCTAATAACTACACATGTACACGTGTGCCTGATACGAAATAAAAAAGCAAGGCATAATTTGCCGACTTCACATTATTATTTAATTGTCATAGACCAGTCTTGTTCAATGTTCAAGCGGTGGAACTCTTCTGGAAAGGAGGCTGAAAATTTCTGAAGTGTATTTGACATCATGGCTGACCAAAAATCACAACAAAAGGCAGAAAAGAAGCCAGACCTCGGTCTCTTAGAAGAAGATGACGAGTTTGAAGAGTTTCCAACTGAAGGTATTCGTCTGAATGAAAATATGTTCCACAATATATCCAATAGTTGAAATTAAATGAATACCATAAGCTCGAAGCCACAGCGATTACGAAAATCGCACACTGTCTCATGGCATTTCGAGTGAATGATGACTATTCATTTTTTAACAAGCATGTGCGAAAGAAAGGATTGCACACTGTACGATATATTGATTAATTCCATCAACTCCATGCATTTTTGTTTATAAAATTTCAACTTTCTGCTGTAGTCGGAATCCGAACATTATGATTAAGCTTATTTGTTTGCCCCCTGTATTAAAATAATGGCATTGCGGGCGGCAAAGAAAGAAAATAGGGCCCAAAGGCAATACGATATACGATAAATACGTCGATAGAGCTTATTTTCTCAGCTAGTCGGCGTGTTGCTCTACTGACTGAGCATGAGGGTGTTAATTGGATGTCATCAGGTTTAAGTGAGGAGCTTTATCAAGCAGATTCTTGTACTAACTACATGATGATGTACCATGGCATAGCTACATGGCTCAAGTACTCTTAAATAAATGGGCCAGCGGCCGAGTCCTAGTGGTAGCGTGTGTGCTTACTAATCCTGCTTTGATGTGCCGTTCACTAGATTAAGACCCCCTGTCTACCATGAGGTATATGAGCGGGACACATGTTGTGGCTCCGGCAATGTCAGGGGTGGTTTTTATGAGGTTTCCTCTCAGTTTTCCATCATATTCAGGCAAGGTGCAGTGTGAAGTGGACAATCCGTCTTCATATAACTGAAATACACTTGAGTATGACATTAAACCTCAATCAAACAAACAAATTTAAAGAAATGACGTCTTACCTTCTCTATTTTCTGGTGGCCATTGTATAAGCGAGGTATCAACGCCATAAAGGCAGAAATCAAAAGTATGGTGTCCACTGTCCAAAGTGGTCATTTTGCTTCACTTTTTAAGTTATTGTGTTTCCTTAACTCCTGCATGTTAAAGTTTCTTAAAACACAGTGTCCATTTGGACGGGTGGACACCCGTTTGCCTTAGCCCTTGATCTAAACCCAAACAGTCTCACAATGAACTGGATAACATGAAACTGGCATAGTAGTGGGATAGTACATTCCTGTCCTTCACGGGCAAAGCGGTATCCACTCTGAATTGAACAATTGCCTCATTTGGACAACTTGTTTTAGGAAACTTTACCTGCAGGAGAGAGAACAGAAGATTGGAGCTCGAATTGTAGCACTCGAAATTCTGTTAGGCATACTTGAACAGACTAGTTTTAACCTTAATCTTAAAAGCAGGATGTTCGGATGGATAGGATGTAGCTATACAAATTAATTTTAAATTTGCTCTTTCTTATATCATGATTTTGTTTTCAGACTGGTCTAAATCAGAAGAAGATACTGAAGATGTGAATGTTTGGGAAGATAACTGGGATGATAATAATGTGGAAGATGATTTCTCAAAGCAGCTAAGGTATTCTATTTTGTTTTAGTTTATTTTACAACCGGGTTCACAGAGTGAAGTTACTTTAAACAATGAACACATCTACCAGTAGACTGCTTCAGTTATATATCGAGTTAAATTTCCTTCATGTTAAATTAATAATATGTGTTAACTTTTCATTGCATGGAGGGCCATTCATTTTATATAAATTCATCTGGTTGTCTTCCAGTGGCAACATACTGTAGTTGTTCTACATTTCCTCTTGCCAACACAATTCATGATTATAAGTCAGCTTTTTGTAGAAAAAGTTGGGAGTCCTGGAAGTGGGAAAGGATTCCTCCATATTGGGACCACCAGTAAATGAGTTAAATTTGTCTTCAGTATAATTAGATTTTAAAAAAATCTGTTAAACAAATTTCAGTCAGTAGCTATAATATTGTTCATATTTTTTCTGTCTTTTTCAGGGCGGAGTTAGAGAAACAAGGAAAGAGATTAGAACAGCCAGAGCCAATGAAAACCTGAAGTAATTCCTCATTCTGTGTGTCATCTCTTAAAAAGACTGGTTATGTCAGACTCAACTTGTCCAAATATTGTCACCAGCCATCACTGTAACCCTATTTGTTTATTTTCATGATTAATATAATGTTTATTGTCTAAAATTTATTTGTTGTGTTCATGTAACATTGTTTATGCAAGTTCGTTGTTTTGTTGGATTTAATTAACAGACAAGCGAAAATGTGTGTATTTGCTGGACAGTACTGAGTATGTACTCAAGGTTATAACATCCACTAAGATTTTACTTTGCTGCAAATGTTTAGTAGGTTTTCGGCGACACCTGTACAAGTCCTTTCCCTGTGCATTTTCATATTGCAATGCAGAATACCTATTGGTACACCTCATACAACAGTCTGTCACTAGAGCTCCCAGTAACTTTTCGCTAAGGGCAGTAGGTCTTGTGCACAGACTTGCCGTCTTTATTTAGCACTTGAGAAGTATTAAGTTCCCAACACAGCAGTCACTTTACCTTTTATGGTTGTGTTTAAGCGGCTGTTTACTGATGTCATATAAGTAAAATAGCTGCGTTCAGCATGACATTCAGTAACAACTGGTCCTTGATATTTTCTTCGAGTATAACAAGGGAAAAGAAAAAAAATATAAAAAACCCACGTCAAAAGCGTCAAAACAATCCAAAACTCTCGCCCAAAACTTATTACAGTTTGGTTAAATATATAGGCGCGTTTTGGATGTGTGAAGCTTAAGGGATTTAGTTATCTCCCTTGAAAAATAACTGATTTTTAACACCCGATGAAAATCGGTCGTATTATGGTATAATCAGCGTCCGTCCAGTAGGCTCTAATCTGTTTCCGGAGCAGAACTAAAAAACTATAAAGCCAATCTTTATGAAACTTGGTAGGCACATTAACTGTATTTGTGGCTTTTGCTATTATGGATTCATCATTTTAAAAAAGCAGTCCGTCTGTCTGTCTTACCTGACCCGATGGCTATAATCCATTTCCAGGGCGGAACTTGAAAACTATAAATCCAATCTTTATGAAACTTGGTAGGCACATTAACCATGAAGTGAAGTTGTGCCTTGAGCTATTACAAAAATATTCTTGTTTCTATGGATACAATGCTGGACTTATATCAGAATATAAGAAGTAAATTAGGGCCAGCGGCTGTGGCTTAGTGGTAGTATGTGCGCTTCCTAATTCTAATCCAATTTACTGTTCACTGGATCGAGTCTGCCTGTCGACCATCAGGTATATGAGTGAGTAATACGATGTGGCTCCGGCAATCGAGGGGGTGGTTTTTACGAAGTTTCCTCCAGGTTTCCACCATAATAAGGCAATGAACAGTGTGGAGTGGACAGTCCGTCGTCATATAACTGAAATACCCTTGAGTACGATGTTAAACCTCAATCAATCAAACAAACAGAAGTAAAAAACGTTTCCGGAGCAGAACTCTTAAACTATTCGGCCTATCTTTATGAAGCCTGGTAGAGGTATTAACCAGTAACTGTAGTTGTGCCTTTTGCTATTACGGACTCATCATTTTAAAAACCTGTCCGTCCAGCTGTTTCTGAAACTTGGTAGACACACATTAACAATCGATTGTAGTTTTGTGCCTTTCGCTATAATGGATTCAATTTTTTTTTATTTCTTTTTTCTATGGATACTTAGTTGGACTTTGTGAATTCTATTTCCAAAGTAAAACTCAAAAACTATACGGCCTATCTTTCTGATTGTTTGTTTGTATTGGATTCTCCGATAGAAATAAATTCAAAACTCAAAACAGTTCCTTTAATTTGGACTCTTCACTTTAATTCTGATAAACTTTGTTTCTTTTCTTTGTACACTTTATATTCTGTATTAATAGTGCATTTTTATACTTTGTAGAGTCATATGATCTTATATCACGACGGATTGTCCACTTAACAATGGTCCTGGCCTAATTACGGTAGAAAACCGGAAAGAAACCTCGTGAAAACCACCCCCGTGATTGCCGGAGCCACATCATGTGACTCACTCCTGTAAACAGTACATCCAAGTTGGCTTCAGTAAGCGCGCTCGCTTATCACTAAACTACGGCCGCGGGCCCCCTATCTTTCTGAAACTTTGTAGACATTCACCATTGGTTGTAATTGTAACATTTGCTATTACAGATTCACCCTTAAAACATGGCATGTTGCTTGCCATTATTTGAAATGTCTTAGGTTACCATGGTTGTCCCCTACGATTTATTTGTTTGTTTGATTGGGGTTTAACGTCGTACTCAAGGGTATTTCACTTATATGATGATTGATTCTTCACTTTACAATATTTCTTGCCCTATTTTGGTGGAAAACCGAGAGGAAACATTGTAAAAACCACCCCTGCGATTGCCGGAGCCAATTCTTGTGACTCACTCATATACCTGAGAATCGACAGACAGACTCGATCCTGTGAACAGTACATCCAAGTAGGAGTTAGAAAGAGCACTCGCTAACCACTACGCCACGGCCCCACCCCCACAAGGGCGTATGTTGGGTTTACTAAAACTCTTGTTTACCATGGAATATCTCCATATAAAACTCTGTTAAACTAATCAGCTTTGAAGAATTTTTATGAAGTAGTCCTGTACGAAAAGAGATTAAAGATGGATTTTAACGAAAGAATGATCTTTCACAGATTTCTGCTATTTACATGTATTTAGTTGTCGCGGCAGAGGTGTATAGTTTTGCGCCCATTGATCTAAGTACATGTATTCAAACCCTCTCTATCTCTTACATATCAGTTGCATAACTAGCAAGCATCCTTGATGGTATGTTCGTCTAACAAAGTTTAACATAAGCAAAATTTGTTTTTCCCTCTTTTAAACTTCAACTCTCGGTGAAACCAGAACGTCTTCAATGTGAAATAATTTAACCCACATTTATTTTGGGCATTTGGGAAACAAATAATTATAAAAAGCATACCATCACAGGTACTTGAGTGTTTATTTTTCATGATTGTTGAATAGGAATGTACATGAAAGTTTACATGTCTAAATGCATAAATACAGTGACAAAATTCTTCAAAATCATATGTGGAAAAAAAGCATTCAATATGGACGGATAGATGAAGCATATGTAAAATGGCACATATAAATAAATACGGGTAGACAATGTAAAGACTTTTACGTTTCAGAAATATCTTAAATTTACATTATATCAATATATAACAGTAATTAATTTTTAATGTGCCATTCAGTAATTCACAAGTAGTGCTGTAAACTTAACAACACAATATGGTGCAAAGTAAATGTTAAAGAAATTAAATCAAAACTTTTATTCTCACCAGCACATCCTTTAATGAGAACTGTTAAGATTTGTATTATTTCCTTACACAACTTTGATGTATCAGTTCACTGGAGACCAGATTGTTACCCAGATCTTCTCTCACTTAAACAGCAAAACTAAGACTTAACCCGTTGTATATCCTTTAGACACGGGGCTGCATACGAGTATACAGACACCATGCCCAATTTCTGCTCGAACACCTGTATATGTTTGTTTACGCCGAGTGTAATATCACTCGTATGCCCAACACATGTAATTATTATAGATTTTTCAATTATTTTTGTATGTATATATATATATAGAATATGATGGAACGGCAACCCTATAGTCCCGGGTTCAAATCCCGGTGGAGGCAAGCAAATTGTTTTTCTTCAATGATTCAAAATATAGAATATATTTTCATTGCAGAGAAAGAAGATTTTGTTAGCCTCCACTGGAATTCAAACTCTGGTCTCCGGCTTGCATTCTTGTAGCGATTTGTTTAATTCCTAATTAATGCATTTATCTTTTTGTTTGCTGTTCAATGTCGCACTCGAGTCTGTTTCACTTTTATGATGAGTTTGTTTTGCAGGCGTTTAGCAGCAACAAAAAATGTATTACGGGTTCTGTTGTTCAATGCATCTAGGATATTAATTGCTGTCGTATTAACTGTACTGTTGCACCCTAATTGAAAGGAAATGATCAACATTTTCAGGCCAGATGATATTATTTATAGCACAACTTCCTAACACATTTTTGAACTGCTTTAATGATTTGATTTGCCAAAATGAATGGATAAAAAAACAATATTCAGTACATGGTTGTTGTAGGTTTCAAAAAATAAGAAATAAATCTTCCTCAAGAGCAATATATGCAACCAGCTGTCCATGATAGTGAATTGTTTTTTGGGAGTACACAGTTTATGCTTAAATTCTTGATTTGCTGTTTGGTAATACACAGTTTATATTTCATATATCAATTTGATCTGATATCTGGCACAATAATAAATCTTGCTATTCAATTCATTTACAATTGATTCATCGGTCAGGGGCTTGTCGTTGTTGTCTGAGAGCTTGTAGAAACACTTTCTTTGTTTCTTCCATCATTTCTGTGTACATCATGAGGTCTTCCTCTTTGGCCTTCAATGTACTGTCTAAAGCTGCCTTTAAGGCCTCATTCTCGTCCTTCTCAATTGACAAACTGTAAAACACAAGAAACATACAAATCAGACAATTAATTCTGACAACATCAGTTTAATAAAACTCAATCATTGACATTGGATATAGGAAAAATTACAAATAGCATGTAAAGGTGTTCAAAAAGGCAATCTCAGAATGACATCTTTCTTCAGAAACAAGCAATGACTACTTGAAAATATTTACACACCAGATGATGCTTTGCCCTTTTTGGATGAAAAACATCACACGCAATTGCACATGTAGTTCCTTTTTCACAAGACTAACCGTACAAGTTTTTTTCCCTCCACTTTCAGCTACATTCAGACAATGAAAATGTCCCTTTCGCCAACTTGATGATTTCAGTAACCTGTCTTTCCCCTGACAACTGGCATGAGAAGATTATTTCTCATTATTATATACTTTCAGTGTGTTTTGAAAATCTGATTGAAACTAGGCCCCCAGTCTCTCTACCGAAGATGTGAGGCATAGAGCTCTTTTGCCCCTCATTGCCATGCAAGACGTTGAAGTCTGAGTGAACGCCATAGCGGACTCCCCACTAATCAGAAGAATGCACACGATTCATGGACTGCTTCACTGATTACTGGGTTGAATGAATTTAGGACAGGCATGTTTGGAACCATTATCTGGTTCCAGACAAACAAAACCCTTGAGGAATCACATAATTAACCCAGTAGGTGGGAAAGTGCACCCAACGTTGATTGGGTTTTTTAGGAAAGAAAAAAGAGAGCAAGCCGTCACAGAAACAAAAACTTCAGTGTGGAGCCAAATTTGTCCCGAAATTTAAAAAAAAACAGAACCATAGGCCAAAAGCTGATTGCCTTTAAACAGAGATGTGCTTACGGTATAATGTCTCGACTTTGTCTCGTATTTATTGCGCCTTGGAGACATTTTGAATTTGAATTGACATTGAATTTATGTATATAAATCTCCTGCGTAGCGTCTTAATCTGATTTAATCCAAATAATCCTGCTGTTGTTTCTTGATTTTCACACCTTCATCATTACACTTTTGCCAACTCCTAATTAGCTTATTAAAACCAAAGGAATTAGCAAAAGCGGACGTCACCCCTTGATGATACTTGATATTTGATGATACTAAAGTGATGCTCTTTTATGAAGATGAAAATAAAATTTTTAAATACCTAACCTGTATTTTTAACCTTAAATATAATGACAACGCAAGCTAAACAAGCAACAAGTTTTTGAATCTTCACAAAAAGTACATTAATTCCAATTTCCAAGATAACTTAAAAACAAACACAACTATTGCAATATTCTAATGTGGTCATCCAATCATGGTGTTAAACAAACCTTATTTGTAACTCCTCCAAGGTGTTGCTATCTAGAGGATCAGAGTCGTCTAAACTGTTCACACCACGCGAACTTGTTAGGGATGTATTGGATTTCTTCTTGCTCACTAATTAAATAAAAATGGACAGAAATTTTAAAAAGTAGTAACTAATAGTAAAGAATTTAAGGTAGGTCGGCGGCCCCTTCGAGGTCAAAATTTGTCTGTTTTTTTTATATTTGTTAATACAAAAATTCACATTATTAGCCTGCATTTAGTGAAACAATTATACAAAAATTCTAATTAGAAGTCCTTTAATTTTAAGTT
>JAVFBX010185648.1:0-13964 GCA_034783855.1 Mopalia kennerleyi | reverse complement strand
TAAATTCATGATTTAGGTCCGCGAGAGATCTTCTGCGGGCCAATTACACGATTAGAAGCGTTCAAACTCAGTAGCTACTGGTAGGACTGATGGTAATATGAAAGCAGTGCATGAACAATTTCACTGTGACTCACACATTCCTTCATCTGACATGACTGACAGTCAGTTTGCAAGCAGACTACGAAAGATCCATCTCACAGTAGTCAAAAGCACTATTTAAGGCAAAAACGTGTTAGGTACCATACAGCATAAATAGTCCTCAAGAAGCCCAAGATCAATGTCAGTCTTAAATTTTAACGCACAGTCCGCCTTTGTTCAGAACTGGAACCAGGAACATTCGTTTTGTTCTAATAGATTGAATTTAGCTATCTCGCACTACTATTTATGTAGTAATTTTATATAAGTATATGATAATGTTGAACCCTTCCATAGTCTATAGATCTAGGACCTTGATACCGGACTACATGTTAAGTAAGGATTTGTGCGTTATCAGTAGTCCGATATCGTACCGGACTACATTTAAAGAAGAGTTGTGGGTTATTCAGTACTAATGGCGGGCGGGGGTCGTGAGGGGTCACCGGAGTGCATGACAAGTGGGTCGTCTGACCGGGAGGATCCCGGCCTACTGGTCAATAAGGGTCTGTACGTTATTTAGTATTAAGGAGCGGATGAGAGTAGCGCCCTCTACGTGACACCACCAGTGACACGTGATGGTCGTGGTTCTGAGCGTTAATTCCGTTACTTAGATAAAGGGGACGCAAGTATTATATACGAGTACGGAGAATGGGTGTCTTGAGTCGGCGGTTAAAAAAGAATTGATTTAATTAATTCTATTGCTGACGATGGCGGGACATGGACAGTGTCAATGACCTAGCCGGATGTCAAGCCATGTTATGCCATGACTTTGACGTTCAGAAAATGCGCCATGACGTCATTATGTCGAGTAAACGTGTCTCCTAACGTCCTAAAGGATACGTTACAAAAACGACATCGATCGAGTTATCTCCCTCGAAAAAGCAAGTACAGATGGCGCTGCAACTTAGGCTAAGATTGCTTTGTGGAACAATGTCCTGGTGCTCTCAGAGGGTTTGGTGTGAGTTTCGTGTTGTCCTGGTGCTCTCGGGGGGTTTGGTGTAAGTTTCTTGTTGTCCTGGTGCTCTCAGAGGGTTGGACGGGAGCTTCTAGTTTTCCTGGTGCTCTCAGAGGATTGGGCGGGACCTTGTTGTCCTGATGCTCTCAAAGGGTTGGGCGGGATCTTCTTGTCCTGGTGCTCTCAGAGGGTTGGGCGGGAGCTTCTAGTTTTCCTGATGCTCTCAGAGGGTTGGGCGGGACCTTGTTGTCCTGATGCTCTCAGAGGGTTGGGCGGGACCTTGTTGTCCTGATGCTCTCAGAGAGTTGGGCGGGACCTTCTTGTTGTCCTGGTGCCCTCAGAGGATTGGGCGGGACCTTCTTGTTGTCTTGGTGCCCTCAGAGGGTTGGGCGGGACCTTCTTGTTTTCCTGGTGCTAACAAGCCACGTCACATGTAAGCAATTATTATCCCGCTATATATAATTGTTAAAATATAGGCATGCTTGCATTTACACTCAAATCCTCTCAAAACAATCCTCAGCAGATACGAACAAAGAGGTAACAAGACAAATGAAGGGTGCAAACCATATTTGTTATAGTGCTACATTATTACATTTCATGTTTTATTACTGACTTATTATTCCTAACATTTTGCCGTCGCCTTAAACTATTGAAATAATCAAGTAAACCCAAACGTCAGTGGTACAAGAAAATAAAAGATGCGATTGAAATGTAGTGAAGTTCATATCTGGAACCGTTCTATACCACAACTAAAAAACACGCTATTTCTGTGATGTAAAATCAATTGTATGGAATAACTAATAACCTACATTAAATAATATAGTTGGTAGTATTAAGTATTGTTGTATTGTTGTACATAAATACGTATACAAAGGTTAATAAAGGAATGTGACAGGCTACACTGAAAGGAAAACTACCGAACAATAGAAAGCAAAACAAATCGAAACACGACATGAGAGAGATGTTTTTACAAATTTACTTCATTTTTCTGCCTTACACGGAAGGCCCATTCCTTTACAATGAATTAAAACACATTTGGCAACATTTTTGTGCTCTTTAAACTTAACTGTAAAACCGTCAAACATTAGCAATAATGAAACACAAAATAATAGATAAGTCTACTAAAATTATTGACAAGAAAATACAGATGAAAGGGGAGGATCTGAGCAAATGAAGTTCCCACCCTGTGTACCATACAGGTGAGCCGCTGTCAGATGATATGGTCAATTGAAGTTCCCACCCTGTGTACCATTCAGGCGAATCGTTGTCAGAGGATATGGGCAATTGAAGTTCCCACCCTGTGTACCATAGAGGTGAGTCGTTGTCACAGGATATGGGCAATTGACGTTCCCACTCTGTGTACCATATAAGTGAGTTGTTGTCACAGGATATGGGCAATTGAAGTTCACACCCTGTGTATGATACAGGTGAGTCGTTGTCAGAAGATATGGACAGAAGACCAAAGAGGGGATAAACGACAAACACATAGATCTCAGTGTTATCTTTTTTTGTCACAATGTGAAAATTTTCCCATTGATACTATGCTAATAGGTTGCACATTCAATGACCCCAAAACGCTGAATTTATACACAGTTTTGATTATTTTTCCTAAACAGTAACTAGAGGGGATTTCATTTACTGATGACTTTCACTGGCACATAGTTATATATTCATCCTCATACAGTTATACAGAATAGGTCATTGCTTATAAATATAAATCCAGTGATTATTTATCAATAATATAAGCATTGGTTGTACACTGATCTGCAACCTACATTGTCACATCTCCATCAGTATTTATCTTCAGACTTTCTGTTTACTCTGTACACAAAACCTCTGTGTACGAGTTTACGTCCATCTCTCTGCGTTGCTATAAAGTCTACTCTCTTTGTGAAAAATCTTATCACAAATGTAAAATTCATTTTCACTTATGTGAAAATCTTTATCACATGTGTACAATAAGGTCATTTTTTTTAAATAAGTGAAAAAGAGTTTCGACCGTGTGAAAAAGAATTTCCCACATGTGAAAAATATCAACATATGTAAAATAAAGATAGAAACGATTTACCGGTTTGTAATGTATTTGTGGTAATTAAGCCACAGCATCGACCTATATCATTACTGTTATATATATCGACCCGCCAACATGGGGATAACTTTTCTCGGAATAGTTCGATCCCAGACGATCCTTTCCTTATTCGATATAAGATACTTAGTGTGTTTTGTTATGACTTTAGATAATATTGTTACAAATGTAGGACAATGGTCACTACAAAAGTTAGCTATAATTCCTGAATGGTATTATTTGAACGGATAATCAGGTACCTGAATCAAGTCTCGTTGGTTATCTTATGAGCTGACAGGGATGGCTTCGATATACCCGCATATCAGCAATAATAAACAAGATTGACGATACATCGCTATGAATGATCTTAATTTTTTTATTTTTTATAAACATAATTTATTAATGACACATTAAGCTGCTTATCTCGCGTACATTTATGCGATACAGCGGAAAATGCAAAATAAATAAAATAAACTGAATACATGTTAGAGTATACAAAATGACACATATAAGCATTGATGTGTGGTACAATTATTATGAATATTTGTAGATACAGGATGGTGAGTCAATAATTGCATAGTGTGGTGGCAAGCGTCGGACACCGTCAGTGGGACCCGTTTTCGTACGAGGTCGACAATATTTCCCGGGAGCTTACTCAATTAAATCTAGCAGATTCTAATGCCTTGGTTTGGTTTTCGGTTAAACAATCCCAAACTATATCTGAATATTCAAGGGAGGGTCGGATAAAACTTTTATACATAATTTCTAGACTTTTGCGGTTTAGGCGGAATTTGACGGCACGAAATAGAAATATTTTTGTATGCGCTTTTGTAATGAGGCTATCGATATGATGATTCCAATTCGCTTTATTATTTAGCGTTAAACCGAGGTGTTTATGGTTGTCACACTGGGCGATGGTCTTGTCCATGAATTGAAAATTCATTTGGGACGGATTTTGACGTTTAGAGCATAGCATTGATTTAGTTTTTTGAGAGTTAAATGAAACAAGCCACTTGTTCGCCCAATGTTGAACAGTAGATAAATCGTTTTTAATTGATAACTGCGTGGTAGGATGTTGGAGGTCTATAGAAATAATATATAAACAGGTGTCGTCTGCAAAAAGGCGTATATTATCTTTAATACTACATGGGAGATCGTTGATGTAGATCAGGAACATAAGAGGCCCCAGAACAGAGCCCTGGGGCACACCTACTGTAACTGAGCCGACATTAGATCTCGACCCTTGAAGAACAACCTGTTGTTTTCGCTCATTGAGGTAGCTAGCAAACCACTGGTATAAATTACCAGTAATGCCAAGAGATCGTAATTTGAGTAGTAGACCACGGTGCCAAACGCGAACAAACGCCTTGGATATATCAAAGAATAAAAATAAAATGTCTTTGTTTTCATCACGAGCAAGTAATGGTAAATATCAAGAAGTTGAAAAGAGGTTGATTTACCTGGTAAGAATCCGTAATGGTAAGAAGAAAAAGAGCTTTGTAGGTGGATGTAGAGTTTCGTAAAAACAATGCGTTCAAAGATTTTGCTTAGGCAGCTTAATAATGAGATTGGTCGATAGTTTGATGTGAGATTATGATCCCCAGCCTTAAAAGTGGGAATAACATTTGCTACTTTCCATTGCAATGGATATATACAGGTTCGAATTGAAAAGTTAAATATGTGAGATAACACCGTGCAGAGTTCGTATTTGGCTTCATAAATTATTTAGGGCTGATTTTATCTGAACCAGCTGCTTTGTGAATGTTTATATTATTAAGTTTGTCGAGGAGATATTTCTATATTGTTTAGTGTGTGGCCAGTGTATTCGGGTAGATTTGTAAGTTCGGACTGAGAGTCATCCACTTGGCACATAGAGCAGAGATTGGCTTTGGATTCGGGATCGTAAATATTTTCACCAGATTCATTAGTTAATGATGGTATCTGGCTAACATTAGAGCTGGAATTTTTAAGTATGTTTTTGCTAAGTTTCCACCAGAATTTATTGCTTAAATTTCCTGTTGAGATTTGTGCCGAATTTTTTTTCTCATAATTTTGTTTAGCTTTTCGTATCATAGAGTTAACAAGATTTCGTTTAATTTTGTAGGCTGCTGTACTTTCATCCATGTTATTTCTGCTAGATCGCTTGAACAGTTTGTCCCGTTGGTTCATTTCACGTTTTATTGCATTATTCATCCACGATTTGTCATTAGGATATATAGTAACTGTATTGTTTGGAATATATACTTTTGCGGCTTTTAAGATTTTATCCGAAATAAATTTACATATAGAGTCAACATCATTACCCATATTTTGAAGTTCAACATTCCAACCCTCAGAGCCAAGGGTTTGCCGGAATAAATCCCAGTTTGCATTGTTGTAATTCCATACAGTTCTTTTGACTTTAGGCTGCTTAGGTGTAGTAGATCGAAATAGAGCATAAACCAGGCATTGATTGCTGCAAAAATTCGGCAGGATTCTGCACTCAATCAAATGCGAAATATTGCTACATGCTATTGGATCGAGAAGAGATTGTGAGACAGGTCTGGTCAGTTCAGTAATTAATTGGCTTAGTCCGAAAGAAGAAAATATATTGGTACGGTGGCGGTTTCTTGTATTTAACAGGTCTTCGTTTATATCGCCAGAAATAATAATATTGTAGTTTGGAAAACGTTCAAATGCATTTGTTATGTTATCGTAGGTATCTTCCCACATTTTTACTTCGGTGTTTGGTTGGCGATAAATAATACTTAGTAATGACTTAGGTTTATCTTTGAGTTCAATCCATATCATTTCTATCGAGTTATTTCTCCACTTTATGCATTTTTTCATATAAAATTAGGTGTAAATACAAATAGGTGATGAAAGTATATTAAAGGGATAAAAACAAAATGCGTATCCGACGACACAATCGAGCAATGGAGCCACATTTCTTTTGTATTTGGCTGGTCTTATTCTGTGAAATGGCATAACAATTATGAACAAATCGTGTCATCGGAGTTCAGGAGTCCCGTCCAGTTTAATATATTAAATGATATTAAGTGGTATGATAACCCACTGAAGCGGAATGCCATTGGCTGACACTTATATATAAGGTAGGACCTAACAGCACTTCATATCTGGAAGGATGCTTTCATGAATAATGATAATAATTTACATTTCGTTTGGTCTATCATCTTTGAACCCAAACATTTAATCCTTTGTTTGGTCCTAGAACTTTGGAAGACAATGCTTCTCAAAGCAATCAAGCTCTTTGAGCTGTTTTATTTGGCTGTTAAAACTTAAAAAGTCCTAAATTTAGCAGTTTGGTTTATCCACCAAACACTAGTTAACAGTTTGGTTGCGTATCTTGATCAATTTCTTAGGTCAGCAATATGATTGTCACTCTTTATTAATTTCTTAAATTAGCTGTTTTGTTCTTTGAATTTATCAACTTGTTAAGTAAGCAGACAGGTTGTTTACATTATCAAGTTCTAAAGACGACATTTATCTTGTTAATTCTCACCAAAGGTTTAATTGAGCAGTTTTGCTGACCAGGCAGTAAGATTGATCAGCTTAATCAAATTTATCTATAGTTTGTAAATAAGCTCCTTTGTTGTTCAATTTTATCAAATTCTTAATCGAGCAGATTGGGTATTTTTGACATTTACAGTATTTGTGTCCACAAAACGATTTCCATGTTTGTCAAAGCTGCTGTCCCTGCGGGATATATCGACTTACTTCCCGCACATGTGAAACTAAGTAATCCGGTAGAAAAACAAAAACAGAAGAGAAGTACTTAATATATTTATGATGAACAAATAGATCCGTACAATTTTCACATTGATTAATTTTGGATCAGCGCTAACAGATTGTTATAGAACTAGAATAACAAATTATGAACACAGATCGTGCGTACAACGCATCAGATGTATGTTGGCCCCCAAAAGTTACCTTGAATCTTTTAAATACTATTGCGAATTGATAAGTCGGGCCTCAAACTAGCGGAGTTGGCAATACCAATAGGTTATTTAGAACACACCTTTCTCCAGTTGACCACTGCCTTCCTGACGATATCTTTACTCAGCTTGGGGAAGTTTTCCAGTATACACTCAATAAGAGCATCATCGCCATCGATAGAACGTTTCACAATATTCCCGTCATGCATATCTCGTTTAAAGACATTGTCGAGCAGAAGCCTGAAATTTCCATTCGCGTTATATTGGACACAGGTTAACCTGTTGTGTAGCAATTTTCCCCGCTCAGCAGGTATCTTGTATATTTTATCTATATATTCGCCCACTTGGCTAGGATCCCATGCTTCAGGTCTCATCTCAGATACCCGGGAATAATTGTGAATGTTCCCTTCGTCTTTATGTTGTAGTCGAATTATATTTTCGCCTTCTTTAATGTATTTGATTCTTAAGTGAGATTGTATAAATACAGAACTTTCCTTTTCAAAACTTAAATCAACTGGTTCCCAAGTCGGCCACAGCATTCCCACGTCCACCATATACCTGTCTCCGGGCCTGATAACATCCTGGACATTTAGGACCATGTGTTTCGTCTGTCGTTGTGGTTGACTTAACAAGTCGGCCATCACAAGGATGACATTGAAACCTAAAGCCTGCAGAAGATAGAAAGTAAACAGATTCTTGGAATAGCACAACCCTCCGGTCCTTGTCAACATCCGAGATTTAATCTCCTCCCAACTTGGTTTACGTCGATTGTTGGAATCTTGTGCCAGCAAAAATAAGTTATGGAATGGTGAATGTATCTGAAGACGTATTGTTATCTGGCGCAAAATCTCATACCTATCTTTCTGAAGAAGATCTTCAGAGTTCTCTATATGGAGTTCTTCTTTTGCAAATCTAAGTGACTCTGCGTAGCTGATCATTTCCGACATGATTGGAATGGAAATTATTGCAAACTCTTATACACTGTTAGAAGGAATTTATCCAGTATCAATTTAAAAAAACACGAGTTAATTATCTTCACGTGGTATTGGTACATTGGACGCATCAAGATTACTCTAAGACTCTTAATGAGTAGTCGTCTTCCGCTGGGCTCTTAGTCTGTCAATCTCTATTTTCAAACTTAACCTCGATCAGATGAGATGTAGCTGGTATACGACAATCACAAACAAAAGCTGTATACGATATTCTTGTACAAATGAGTCCATCTCGCTTAACCAATCAGAAGCCAATATCGACAACAGATGTTACTCACCTTTGTACGTGCAGATGCGCTCTGATTACGGGTCACTCAAATGAAGCAGAACTGGCGAAATGATTCCAGCGCGTACATTCCAGTATATCCAATGTACCGCAAATGGCGTCATACGTTTAGATCACATGTCCGTCACTCACCTTCATCTTCAACGTTTTTTAATTGAATACAACAATTGTGACCACAACATGGCCATTTCAGACCAACACCTAAAATCCACATTTTTGTTGACGATACAAAAACATATCGTTATAAAAAAAATCTTGAAACACTCATCCGAACTTAACGAAAGACTGTCCATTCAATGAAAATTGCTTTCAGGTTCATTGGTGAAGCTATGGGACAGTGGGAAACGGCCCATCCTCTATAGATGCAGCGTTCTGCATCTATAATCGTCTTATGCAGCCTTATCTAGAGATACAGAGTTTGAGTTCTCGTAACCGTGTAATTTTAAGTTTTTACAATACAGACTTTTATGTGTTCAATACACAACTGTTCAATAGTGTTTTGCAATCTGAACGCTGTGATACATTTGGTATGTCAATTGTAACCTTAAATAGTCCAGTAGCAGCGTTTTAGAAAGTGGAACAACGCGGTCCAAGTACATGTTGTTTTGCCGCTATAATCCTAGCCTGGTCCCCGTCTGACTCTTCCACAATGCATCATGCTACAGGAGATCCCGCTGTAGGACAATTACACGATTAAAAGCGTTCACACTCAGAAGTTACTCATCCTCTAAAACAAATTATTGCAGAAGTACCGCCTTTTTAGGAAACGTTCCGCCATTTAGATTGTCTGTACCTTCAGTTGTTTAGGAGTAACAGCAGTAAGCCTAGGGGTCAAGAAGGCACTGTGGTGTCCCTTACACTTCACATAGGGGCCCATATGACTTATCGATAGAGATGTACTGCTAGACCAAGTGACGTAATTCCGTTGTGGAGGAGGAAGTTAATCGTATAGCCTTATCCATTGGGCCGTAAAAGGAACGATACATATGCTTTCTAATTTTGGTTAATTTTTGTCGCGCCTTTGTTTATTGTAGTCAACCAGTTGCACGAATGAGTATTAAATTAGAAATAGCGGAATGAGATAGATATTCACCACCTGTTGTCCAACAGTTAACAGTTTAATGGTTCATCCGGGTTCTTTCTTATGTTAGCATTTAAGTTCGTCAACTTGATCAAAACTATCGGGCAAGCAACAGATAGGCCTACTTGAGCCGTATTTCCGTATTTTCATCAATGCTAATGGTCGTTTTCAAGTCTCGTTTGGCATGTGTAATGTGCCAGGAAGTTTAGTTTATTAATGGTATCGGACAGTGCTAAGTGAACCCATAATAACCGTAAAGTTAAACAAAAATTGAAATTATGTAAAGGATATTACACATTGAAGGTTGAATACCATCAATATTGCTCTGGTGAATGGTTGAAAGAAATAACCCACGAAACACGAAGCGTCGAGTAGGTTATTCTTTCACGAAAGCAATATTTATGCTATTTACACTTACCTGTGTAATGTTTTATTTATTATTTATATCAACTATAATATCACAATCCATGTCAAATTCCCCGATCAGCTTTAAACTCATAACCGTTAGAATGGGACTGTGTAATCCCGTTGATATTCCTACGCCTGAATAAAATAAAAAACATAAAATATCAATGTTTTATCCAGCAAAACAAATTAGTTACCATTATAGAATATTCACTTTTCTTGTATGTTTCCCACTTAGATTGTCATAGTATGTATCTGTCCCTCTAAGCAGAACTTTTTTTACTCAAAATTTGCATTCGCGTGATTCGGTTTTGCTAGAGCACAAGGCTGTTGACGGTCAACAGATTGAAGCATGACTGTTTTGTTATATTTAAGCTATGGACTCATTTTGTCTGTCTTACTGAAATCAATTCACCTAGTCAATTTCACTATATCCGTGTTTGGTGCCGTTCAATCCACACTGAAGCACTCAATTTAATCTGTCATACAGGAGGGTCAAAGTTCAGAGAGTAATAACAAAAAGTGTCATTACACTTAAGTAAAATATTACTTTTCTGCGTGAAGAAAATCCTTGTATTTCATTGGTATATAAATAATAAACACAGTTATGTACCCCACTCTAAGTCTGTATCGCTAAAAAATGCTTCATTATAGGAGACTAAAAGAGATACAGAACTCTGCATCTATTCCAAAACAACGATTGCTGTGCTGCAGTTGGTCGACAACGGCTAATATCAGTTACAAAGTTCGATATGTTTGGAAATGTACAAATATCTTTATCATGCTTTATTTATAGTTAAAAACTTATAGTTATATATTGACACAGATTAAAAGTAATTTTTCTGTACTAAATTTTACCATATTTCAGTTAAATAAATATTGCTTTTCAACCGGGATTTTTGTTCTGTGCTGTTGGACGTTTTACACAGACCCCGATGATTTAAGTACCCTTGCGCGCTTCTCGTTCTTTCACGACATCGATGCGAAAATATATATAGATTTCGGATTTAAAAGTACTACAAAAAAAACAATTATGGGATAACTAGAATCTCAAATTCGTGACCCGGATATCAAATTCATGAAACTCGGGTAGTGAATCTCGCGAGAGGCTCTGAATATATGAAATTTACTACCTTTGTTTCATAGATATAACGAGGCTAGTCATTTTCATTTATTCAGAGCCTTCACTTCACTACCCTTGTTTCATAAATTTGATATCTCCGGGTTACTCGCTAGTAATCCTCTATCATATTGCCGTATTAAGAGATTTCCAGATGGAATATAACTGTGTCACTGCTATTATGTGTTCTGTACAATACTGTACGAAAAATTTTAACATTCTGACACATTTTTTATGCCCAAAGCGACATCAAATTGCCCACCAGTCCGGTTTCAAATGTTGAAACAAGGTTCATGTAATTATTGACAACCCGCCATTATTATCCCTTCCAACGTAACTGTAGAGTTTTTTTATAAGGGCCTGTAACTTCCATTATCAACACAGAAAATAGGCATGTCAGCTTCATACAATATACAGAATTGAGTCAAGTGGGGATAGTACACCTGTGTTAAGCCGGTAAGTCTATACCAAAGGTAAGATTTGAGCTCCACATTGAAATTAGACGCAGTGCGATTGGACAGTTTGGACCGTTTTTGCGCTATAGCTACCGTCACTCATCGGAACTTATTCATGTTATTCACTAAAGTTAGGATGTGAGATCGCTCCTGGCTTATTTACCTGTGGATATAATATTTTTCACCTTATTTGCAGATATATTAATACTGCTGTCCGTTTTAGATATATTCACTAATTTCACACACATGTGAAAATGACTTAGGCCTATAGGTATGAGGAAAAAAGGAAACAGATATGAGGAAGAATTCAGTTTCGTTGAAAAAACAGATAAACACATGCAATGTTTCACAACGGAGTTTTTTTTTTCTGATTGGCACTTACAGATTATCATAATACTACAACTACTAAAATTTATATTTTTTAATATAATGAACAAAGATCATACGCATGTACAATGTATCTGATGTATATTGATCTCCACATGTTACCGAGAATCATTTAAATATTATTGCAAAAAGTCGGGCCTTGAACTTGCTGAGTTTGCAATAGTAATAGGTTATTTAGAACACACCTTCCTCCAGTTGACCACTGCCTTCATGACGATATCTTTACTCAGCTTGGGGAAATTTTCCAGTATACACTCAATAAGAGCATCATCGCCATCGATAGAATGTTTCACAATGTTCCCGTCATCCATATCTCGTTTAAAGACATTGTCCAACAGAAGCCTGACATTTCCATTCAAATCATATTGGACACAGGTTAACATGTTATGTAGAAATTTTCCCCGCTCAGCAGGTATCTTGTATATTTTATCTATATATTCACCTACTTGGCAAGGATCCCATGCTTCAAGTCTCATCTCATATATCCGGGAATAACTGCAAATGCTCCCTTCGTCTTTATGCTGTAGTCGAATTATTTTATCACCTTCTTTAATGTATTTTATTCTAAAGTGAGATTGTATAAATTCAGGACTTTCCCTTTCAAAATTCAGATCAACTGGCTCCCAAGTCGGCCACACCATTCCCAAATCTACCACATACCTGTCTCCGGGCCTGGTAACATCCTGGACATTAAGGGCCAAATGTTTCGAGTGTCGTTGTGGTTGATCTAACAGCTGGACCATCACAAGGATCACACGGAAACCCAAAGCACGAAGAAGATAGAACGTAAACAGATTCTTGGGATAGCATAACCCTCCGGTCCCGGTCAACATGCGAGATTTAATCTCATCCCAACTTGGTTTATGTCGCTTTCCCGGGTCTTGTGCCAGCAAAAAGAAGTTGTGGAATGGTGAATGTACGTGAAGACGTGTTGTTATCTCGCGCAAAACTTTATACCTATCTGTATGAACAAGACTCTCACAGTTCCCTATACAGAGTTCTTCTTTTAAAAACCTCAACGATTCCGCGTAGCTCAACATTTCCGACATTATTGAAATGAAACTTTCTGCGAACTCTTGAGCACTTGAAGCAGGAGTTAATCTAAAAATAAGTTGTTACCTTTAGATAATTTTATCTTGAAGTGCTATTGGTACACCGGGCGCAACAAAGCCAGATGATTCTAATACTCTAAAGGAGCAGCCGTATTCCGTTAGTCTCTTAGTCTGACAATCCCTATTTTTTTAACTTGACTTCGATCAGGTGAACTGTAGCTAGTACACACCTTTAAGGCCCGGAGACAACCAACAACAAATTTTTTTATACTTTATTCAAAACGAATATGTCGATCTCGCCTAACTGACCAGAATCAGTAAGCGGCAACAGATGTTACTCAGCAAATGTCCATTAAAATGCGCAACGCCCATATTTATCAAGCGTCTACAGCATTGTGTTCAAAATCGGCCTATTCAAATACTTGCCACCCCTCTTGTGGCGGAATGGCGAACCATCTGGGGAGCGAATTTCAGAATAATATTATAATTGTATATTTGTCGAAGACAGGACTCAAACAAACACATACGTTTTCACAAGGTGGTTCACCTTGCTAAATAATCAAATAAATTAATATATAATCTATTAATGTGTATGTTATAATTATATCAGATAGATGTTCCATATAAAATTTTATTATTGCGAAACTGTGGCTTAAATTGCATATTCCCAGCTCTGTAAGGGGTCTAATCAGTGCTTTCTCTTTAAACAGAAATGCCAATCTATAAAGTCTACTGCACCAGACACAGCGGCATTTTGGTCCGTCGTTTTTTATGAGCGAACATAATAAAAGAGAGTGGAGATAAACCCTACAAGGGACAACATAAAATGAATTTTAGAGAGAAGACAAACTGCATTGGGGCGAGCACAAAATACTGTGTACACGACATCAACTATACTCAGTCAAAAAAGAAAATTCACACTCATAAATTTCTAAATATTTTCTTGAAACTTAATACAAGATATATTATTATTATTAGAGATAAATGCGTTGTCAAAGACATCACGACACACAGCAACACCGACGTGCACAAGCATGCAGTTCGTGCCAGCATACATCAAGGATAAAGCATGTTTCCTTGTGTTCCTAGTCACGTG